>JBBPBX010091730.1:0-11660 GCA_038048925.1 Garcialebias charrua
ACTATTCCTTGACTCTTTGCATTTTCTTCCTGTAGATGTGTGCTGAGTTCCTATTTTTCTCCATGAGATGTTTTTTTCTTCTTCCTGTAGTTAATTAATGTAAATGTGTTAGATTTGCACTTTTTTCCTGCCGCTTACTTCAGATTTATTTTACTAGTGTATGGAAACTTGGCTATTATGTAGCCTCACAAAGCCTCACAACAAAATAACCTCTGTCATCCTCGACACCACTCTCTCCTTCACTTCACACATCAACAATATTACTCGGTCTGCCTATTTCCACCTCCGTAATATTAACCGTCTCCGTCCTTCTCTCACACCCCGCTCCACAGCCATCCTGGTGCACAGTCTTGTGACTTCCCGTATCGATTACTGCAACTCCCTTCTCTACGGCCTCCCCAACAAATCTCTCCACAAGTTACAGATGGTCCAGAACTCAGCTGCCCGTGTCATCACTCAAACCTCCTACTATAACCACATCACTCCTGTCCTGCAGCAGCTCCACTGGCTCCCGGTTAAATCACGCATCATCTTCAAAATTCTACTCCTCACGTTCAAATCTATCCACAACCTTGCCCCTCCTTATCTATCTGACCTCCTACAAATCTCCATCCCATCACGCTCTCTCAGATCCTCCTCTTCGCTACATCTCCATGTACCCTCTGCCCGCCTCTCCACCATGGGGAGCAGGGCCTTCACCTGCTCTGCCCCTCACCTCTGGAACGCTCTACCGCCAGACCTTCGAAACACCACCTCCCTTTCTCTGTTCAAGACTGCTCTGAAAACACATCTCTTTAAACTAGCCTATCATTAACTTTACTAAATGTATTTTTATTATCTTGCATTTTATAACCTTTATGTATTTTATATTTCAATTTGTCGCTGATAATGTTTGATCTGTATTACACTGTATTGGTTTGTTAAGTGTCCTTGGGTGTCCTGAAAGGCGCTTTTAAATAAAATGATTATTATTATTATTATATTAATATACCAAAACAATACTGTCAGCTATCAAAAACAAAAAGCAAAGTTAATTGAATAGTAATTACAATGAGAGAAACATGGTGATTGGCCAATGATGACAAAGCTCACCTGTTCAGAGGACTTTCCGTTAGGTGTGCTGTACTGCTGCTGCTCACTGTCAGTCAATGAGAAGCTCGATATCTCCCAAGGTAGTTTGTTCTTCCCTTTGCCTGCACTGACGATCCTTCTTTGAAGTGGTAGGTCCTCGGTGAGAGAGCCTAAGCTGCCGTACCCATACAATCTGTTGCTGTCTGGCTCTGCTTTGTAGCTCCTGGCACTGCTTATCCGCCCTCCATTTATCACCCAGTCCAGATCAGCTCCAGAACCATACTGCACCGAGGACCACTGTCCAGGTTTGGGCACCACCAAACCATACTCCACAGTCCCCTCCGAGGTTAGTTTTGGAAGAATGCGCCTGGTTCGTCTCGCCTGTACAGCGGCCATCAGACCCTCTGCATCCTCGTTAAGTTCAACCATGTCCACAGCTTTCATTAGTGGCTGCTTTCTCCCTGTGTCCAGGCAATGGTCAAAAACAGCAAACAGCTCCAGGGCAGCGTGGCGGACCTTTCTTTTACTGTCTGCTAAGTAGGGTGCAACCTCAAAACAAAGCTTGGGAATGTTGAAGTCCTTCCTTGGATGAGTAAGCATAGCTGCCATGATGATGTTAAGGACATCTTCCCGAACCCTAGAGTTTTTGTGTTTCAAGTTGCCAATGACAAGATCCAATACCTGCTGTGGTGGGACGGTTTTCATCAATTGTTGAAACACATTAAGGTATTCATTCCTGGTGACAGCACGAGTATCACCAAGAACCATGAGGGCAACTAAAATGATATGTTTCAAAAATTTGTCTACACCCGTCTCTAACTTCTGAATTAGTAAGTTTAAAACTTTTAAGGTGCCATACAGCACTTTAAAATTACTGTCATCCAGAAGTCTTGGAAGAAAATTGATGAACTCCTCGATACTAGCAGATGGAACTGACTTGATGTCCACTTCTGTGAGGATGTGTTTAAGCTTCTCCACCCCATTTGTGCGATTCTGGTAATTCTTCAGGTCCAGAAGCTGGTCATGTAACTCTTGAGGGATCAATCCAGGTATCATTATTAGTGGTCTTATGGATGTTACATTTGAGAATCGAAGGAGACAAACAGAATCCAACGAGGACAGAAATGTTCCTCCCCTTTACGTTGGGCTTTCATCTTTGGCAGATGGTGATGAAAAACTGCAGTCCTGTGTGTCAAGCTGTGTGACTGTAACACACAGAGAGAATAAACAGTCAATGCAACACTCAACTACAAAGGTCCTGAAGAAAAAAACACCACAACACCACACAAAGCAACAAAACAAAAATAGAAACAAGAGAGATAACGTGAACTAATAACAAGTGTTTATTTTTATATGGTGTCCTTGACTGTTAAAATTTGACTTTACATTGAAACTTTAATTTTTATGTTTCACATAATATCTCAGCTAAGCCTACAAAGCACTGAAAATTCATGTAAAATAACTCACCACATAATGAAAATGAAAAAATATGCAAAAAATATTTTAATTACTTTAAAAAAGCTATATATTGTTTATAGGGGTGCAGGAAAAAAATGGATTTTTTAAAGAATCTAGATTCATAGTCCTGGCAAGAATTGATTCTAAAAGCCCCAAAATCATTTTTTCTTTCTTTACTAAATATGAATCAATATGTTAAAAAAAACTGAAGTCTGTATTTTATTTTGAATTAAAGGTTAATGCACTATGGTAGGCTGAAGTCTGTTTACTTTTTAAAAATATATATACTGTATATATTTAATTATTTGTCTATGATGGACTGAAGACCTGTCCCCCGCCTCTCGCACAGTGATGGCTGGACATGGACATCAGTGACCCCCGTGACTCTTAAAGGAAGAAGTGGGTAAAGATGATGGATGGATGAATTATTTGTTCCTAGATTTTCCTTTTTCTTTTATTGTTTTAGAGAAGTCCAGGCAACTAAGCTAACCTAATACTGGTAATTTAAGTTACAGAATGTACCGGCAATGCATTCCTGTATACAGTAATTTGTTCCTATTTTTGGTATAAATATAAAATGATGCAAAAATTTGATACAGTACAGAACCTAAAATTATTGTTTTAAATAAATGTTCTATTTATTTACATTGTTGTTTAATATTCTCAGTTTAAAATTATTGTTTTAAATAAATGTTCCATTTGTTTACATTGTTGTTTATTCTTTTCAGCTTGTCAGTTACAAAACTGAAACTAAATGTATGACAATTTTAATAGAAAAATCGTTTCTGAATCAAAAATCGTTTCTGAATCAAAAAAATCGATTTTGAATCGAATCGTGACACCAAAAATCGGAATCGAATTGATTCTCCAGACACTGAGAGATTCGCACTCCTAATTGATTATGTCAAATGATTTGCTTGAAAACTGTTGTGTAAGTAAATGTAAACAGTACGGCAAAGGACTAAAATACTCCTAAATTGTAAATTTACTTTAGTTATTATTGTTGATGTAGTTTAAAATGATCCAATTCATTTTTTTATTTTTTTTTACTTTGTATTTATTCCTAAATTGAACAAATAGTGCTCATCTACCAAGAACCATGAACAATTTGGGCAACACACACAAAACAAGTCCAACTTAGAAAAAAATGGTAACAAAAATAAAAAATACTTTTTCTAAAAATGGCCATCTTTGCAGCTTCTTGTATTTATTAGGAATTTATATTTATTGAAAATATACAAACGTATTTTTTTAATTACTGCACTTTGTGTTGTTGTTGTGCTAGCATCTGTTTACATTGTTGTGTTTTGCTCCTCTGGAGCATTCAGTGGTATTTCTCGTTCAGAGATGTTCAGCATCTGACAACACAATTTGAGTAAAAGCTCCTTAAATTCATAAAACATACCTAGGTACATGGATGAGTACAACCACTTGTGGCTCTCGTTTTTTTTTTTTTTTTTAACGAACTGGTTCAGGTATAGCTCGTGTCAGAAAATGCCTCCAGTAAGAACAATTTCCAGTTATCTTCCCAGTACGATAGCAGACATTATTAGCCTCGGTAGCGCAGGAACAGCGTGTCTTTGACCGTGTTTAGTGCGAACTATCTGGGCGAGCAAAGTTAGAAGACGAACCTTCAATGTTCCCCCTGGCCCTCCTCGAACACCATGGAAGAAGAAACTACTGCTCCTCCGTCGTCATGTCAGGCGACGGTTCGCTCCAGAAACCGAGACATTCTTCTTCTTTCAGCCGGGTCTGAAAGTGTTGAATGTTTGGAAGCTGTATGGAGGTATTCGTCTCGAAAGGAGCCCCCACAACACACACACACACACGCAGCGAGGCAGCAAAATGGCGAATGCATGTAGCAAACTGCTTCCATGGTGACGCGCGCGAGGTCCAGACTCCTCGAGGCGGAAACATCATCATCATCACTACAGAGCTGCAGGATGAAGAGCAGCGAAGAAAACACGAAGAACAAAATACAAATATTTCATTGAAAGACTTATAGTTTTTCATTGTTCCACACTTAATCTATTGTATTGATGTTAGTTTGGGGGAATGCGTGTAAAACAATCACAAAGCCTATTTTTGTATTACAGAAAAGAGCTGTAAGAATTATCACTAGAAAACATTACCGTCATCCATCAAGTACATTATTTTATCAACTGAAGTTATTGAAATTCCATGATTTGGTAGACTATAATATTTTATCAGTTATGTATAGGGCTCAAAATAATGCATTGCCTTTAAATATCCAAATGCATTTTGTTAAAAGACAAAGTTAAGTTATAATCTTAAGGGGACAGAGTTTGTAAAACCACAATTCAGAACTAGTTTGAAGGGACGTTCTACCTCAGATTATGGAATGGCTTGGAGAATGTAGTTAAAAATGCCAAGTCACTGTTTACATTTAAGAAAATGATCAAAACAAATGTGTTAAAATATGAAATAGCGTAATGTGTATTGTATTAGTTAGAAAATTAGAAAAGAGTTACAGTAGTCATTTTGTACTGTTGGTTGAAGATTATTGATTGTTGGAAAAAAGTTGGTTGAAGATTATTGATTGTTGGAAAAAAGTTGGTTGAAGATTATTATTGTTTACATGGTTGTTGGAAGTAAGGGGCAGATATAATAAGATTTATTCTTCTTTCTGCTACCTTTCATTTTTTTAATATTTTGTACAATATCATTTATGAGATTGTCTTGTATTGTTTCTTTTGTAAAAAAATGAACAAATTTAATAAACATAAACAAAACATAAACATAGTTTTTAAGTAATGTGTGGGTTTTTTTTTCTACTTGGCACGTTTCAAAAACTAAAAAGTAAATTTTTACACAATCAGAAATTTTCTTCATTTTCTGTGATGAACAAGTCCATGGTTATCAAATGAATTATTTACATTTGTTTATTTGCTCTTTTATTTTATAAATTCATTCATTTCAAATTTGAAAGAACCCCCAAAAAAACTATTTGCAACACCACCACGTAAGTAAAAAAAAAACAAATGAAATGAAAGGAAGCAGAAGAAGATAAAATCTTCTCTGTCTGCCCCTTCTTTAACAAAATTAATTCAAACAATCAATTCAAACAACAGTAATCCACAAAAGAAAAACATTACGTAACTCATCATATTTTACCATACAAAAATTTTGATACAAACCAATTTATATATATTTTTCCAGAAACCTAATTTTATTCATTTTTTTAAACAAAGTCATTGTTTTTGCAAGTTTAATACCACTTTTAATCATTTTAAATACCAAAAACAATTTAAAAAGGAGCTTATTCTATAAGATGAGTGTTTTAAAGTCTATAAACTATTGATGATATAAATAATGTTTAAATAATTGTATATCTTTAAACATCATGTAAAGTGAAGAAAGTTAATTCTCAATAGTCCAGGTATCAAATCCGCTCATTCTCAATCAGTTCATCTGGACAGTTTCTTTTTAGCAGAAACGTTTCACCCTCACTCCAGAGGGCTTCCTCAGTCAGAGTAGTCCAAAGCACACTGAAGTTAACCCACCAAGTAGTGAGGGTGAAACGTTTCTGCTAAAAAGAAACTGTCCAGATGAACTGATTGAGAATGAGCGGATCATGTAAAGTGGAAACAAGTTGTCTCGTTTTGGTATTTTGACAGTTACACTTGATTATAAATTGATGAGTATGAAAGGGGCAAGACATTATGGTAAATGGAGCTTATTTATATAGCGCTTTCCAGCCCCCGTGAGGAGCCCCAAAGCGCTTTACAATACCAGCCATCCACCCATTCATTCACACATTCATACACCGGTAGTGGTAGCCTGCCTTGCAAGGCGCCATCCAGACCTACTGGGAGCAACTCCGGGTTAAGTGTCTTGCCCAGGGACACAACGACACATGGTGGGCGGACGCGGGATTCAAACCTCCAACCTTCCGATCAGGAGACGACTGCCATTACCACTACACCACGGCCGCCCGAAGATAACATACTGTATCTTCTACCTGCTCCTTTTCGAACAGAAAACATAAAATTTGCATGTCACTTGGGCATAATTATTTGTATTAACTTTTATTTCTTTAGTTGTGTTATCCTATTTTATTTATTTTTCTTTCTTGATTGTCTTTTCTGTCTGTTCGAAATAAATAAAATAAAGTAAATAAATTAAATTTTCTAAACCATAGACCTATTCCATAAATTAAAGTAGACCTACTCCTATGCTGTGGCATAACAAAAATATCTGATTGTAAGTACGTACCGGTACTTCTTTTTACAAAAAACTTTGGATATTTGATGTTAATGTGAAGTTCTGAGCTTTGTACAATATTAAAAGAATATTATAGTCAACCAGATCATAACATTTCAGTAATTTCAATTTACAAAACAAAACATTTGATGGATGGTAATAATGCTTTCTAGTTATAATCCGTATAGCTCTTTTCTGTAAAATAAAGATTAGTTACAGTTTTGTCTCCGTGTACCATTTATATAAAACCCAACTGATGAGAAAACATATTTTATTATTTAAATGGTAAAGTTATATGAATTTAAAGGGGAACAATTTTGGCAAAATGTCATATTCTCTTTTTTGGTTTTACTATTAGTTTGGACTGATACCTGTTGTTGGAACACATTAAGTCTTTTTTAGCTGTTATTGTATGTCCTTAAAATATATTTTACTTGCTAAATTCTTCTTTTGATGTTGAACTTTTTATCCTATTTTATTTCTTTTTCTTTCTTGATTGTCTTTTCTGTCTGTTCGAAATAAATAAATAAATAAATAAAACTTTCTGAGTTGTGTCCTAATTTTATTATTACAGACATGCATAAGGTTTAAAAGCTGAAATGTATGAGTTTAAAACAAAGTAGCTAAACTTTTTTCTGTTTATTGGAGGCACTGCTATCATAAATAAGTATAAAAGGTTAAAACTGATTAGTATATTTACCAGTAATTGTTACTGTATAATTGTGAGGTGATTCTCTGAATTCGGTGCACTTTAGGTTCTTAAATATATACTACAAAAAATTGTGTTCATGAGCATTTCATCTACTGAAGGACTATTCTGAACCACCGAGAAAATATGTTTTCCCACCTTATGCATGAAATCCCAAACATTATTACAAATTTCTTTGTTACCGTACTTAGATTTGTTTTAAATTCAACCCCGTAATGGGACAATTTGATTATAACTCTAAAACATAATCAAAACTATTCCAGTTCCTTGCAATCACTTGTCCCTTGTGTAAAATTACTTACTGTAAGTATTACTTGATTCTAAATAATAAATCGACTGTCAAATAGAATATGGCAACTTAATTTACGTGGTCATAAATCATGAAAATACACTAACATAAACATTAGATCAGGCTTTTTAAAAAATGTTTTCTACTTGTCCTCTAAACTTTGCATACAGTTCAACAAACATTAGTTTAATATTTGTTATTATTACCAAAAATGTATAACAGCGTATCAAGTAACAGTGTTGAATGAATGACATTTAATCAGTTAGAATTGACTAATTAATTCATTAAAACAAACTAGGAAAGAAACAGCATGTGTAACATTTAACATTATTTAAAAATAACATCCCATTTAGATTGAACTGATCTGTTTTATGAGTAGAAAAAACAAAGGACAACGTAGGCTGAACACTATACAAAATTATTTCACTGGAATCAATTTAACAATGTAACAACTGACATCACAACAAAGTTACACCCTTAATAAATGTTATTATATTAAAATAATTTTATATTGCTCAAATCGGCCATCAGCAGTAAAAAAAAATACATTGCTATCAGCTCTAAAAAATGGGAATTGAGCATTAACTAAACTCTGAACTCATAAGTTTGATGAATAAATGGAAAGTAATTTTTTTTCTTATCTGATCTGTTGCGCCTGCTATTAGTTGTTCTTTCATCCTTTAGTCAGTCTGTCCCAGATCACTTTCTGAATTTTCATGTGACGTGAATCACGTCCTGTCATGGGTTGAGGAGACAGGATGAGCTCAAGAACATCACCAAATGGATACCACAGAACATCCTCTTGTAGAGGCCAAAATAATCCGTTTTTGGTTATCCCGGCATGGCACATGCATTTAACTTGACCATTGGTTTCATCTATGGAAATGATTATTCCTGAATACAATGTTTTATCATAAGTGGGCACCACTCTCCTATTACCTCTGGGTCATCCCAATTGATTTATTTCTGCCCTTGTGAGGCAGTAGCTGGGACTTTCCTGACAAAGCTGAAATGCTTTGTGTTCCAGCATTCACATTCAAGCTTTCCATAGGTGGAACACATGCAGCTGACATCCCGCGATGTTATCTCCCCTCGAGCAAGAGTAATTACTTGACGGATATGCATGGTTCCTGGGACTGGTGGAATGGTGGATGGCATCCTCTGCAGTGCCAGCTCAACAGCTTCATCTTCAATGTAATACAATTTGATTGAACAGTCCGTCTCGGATAGGGCCTCGAAGAGCTCATAAGCATTGTTGATGTCCTGGCCATGGCTTATAAGGTTATCAGCTGATCTCTTTAAGGCAGCACCAACACCTTCTGGTGCTCCTTTTCCGTGCCTGGACTCAAAGAAATTCCAGGTCCCTCTCAGTCCTCTTTTGTCAAGCGTTGTGCTGAAGAGAAAAAAGTTTTCTTTCTGCCTGTAATGTGCACAGGACCCATCACTAAAAAAGTGCACAACCAACACTTCTGGGTGTGCGGTCTGCACATAGTCCAGTGCAGGTTTCAAATGTTCCCATATGGCAGCTGGGCTCTTATGTTTGGACGGTGAAATGGAGGTAAAGCTGGTTGGTTCTTGGGTGCCACCAACATAGATGACCCCTGTGTGAAGTGTGGCCTGTTGGTGGGATGACCCAAAGTGTACTGACTGAATTTCAGAGCTGTACTTGCAAGAAAAGTTCTCAGGGAAGTCAATGTGGATAAGGCATTCATCATTGGCCATGCAGCTGCGCAGTTCACAGTAGTAGGCATATTGTTGTCTGATGTTGAAGACATGTTTCTTAAACTTAATGAAGTTTGTGTGAAACCTCTCTGCAAGCTCCTCTTGAACGCTCTCAATTTTCTTTTTTACTGTTATTTTTGCAACTCTGCTCTCTTCATTATCTAATTTTGCTTTGTCTTCTTTGACCCACTGCATATAGGTCACCTTCTGTGCACCATCATATGAGCTCGAGAGGGGAATGATTCTGTTTTTGCAATCCTCACATTCTCCATACATGCAAGGCTTGCTGCGAATGTCACAGCACACAATTTCCATGAGGCTCTCTAAATTTGATGTTTCAATTAGCTTCAGTTGATAAAGCTTTCCAGCCAGAAAGCTCAGGTTTTCATGTAACCTGCACTGGCATGTGTCGCGGTCTGAAAGGGAGGGGTGGACAACCCAAAAGGGTCGCAGCAGGCAAAATGAGGTGTAGGAAATGTGACTGGCGTTTTCTTCCAGAAATTTCCTGTGAAGGTTTTTCATTGTGTCTACAAGGAATCGTTTTTGCATTTTCATTTTGTTTCTTGTTATCGTTCGCTTTTCCCCTGTCGTCATCTGACTCACATCATCTCTTGTGAAGAATGTCTTCACCTTGCTCACTAGGGATTTATCAGTTAACCTGTTGTAAGGTTGTCTGGTGGAGTTATTACTCAGGTCTTCACTCTCACACAAAGTCCAGCGTTTCCTTGAAAAGCCTAGTGCTTTCTCAGACAATCTGTATTTCTTGACTATCTTCCCAACAGCAATCTCAGCAACACTGTTTTTCCCTTTTTCCCTTCTGGCTTTCTTGTACTTCCTCCTGATGTCACACATTAGGGGTTCATGGTGCAATAAAGTTTTCCTCACCTTGCTGCTGCTCACAGTACATTTCTTCAGCAACTGACGGACTTTGGACCTGGGAGAGTCTTTATTCTTGGTTGCTCGCTGGAATCTTTTCTTGTAAGCGGTAGACCCACAGCTTTCCTTCTCAGTTTTCCTTTTCCGTCTTTCTTTAGCCTTCCGCCACTCCTTGCGCTTTTGTCTTTGAGCTCTCTTACTCAGGTCATTGATTGATTTCTTTTTCCCTTCTTCTTTATCTCTTTTCCATCGCTCACGCTCTTTCCTGAGGTATTCTTCTCTTCTCTGTGAATCTGCATTTCTCCTCGCTCTGTACTCCCTTTGCCTCTCTGCATTTGATTTGGCCATCTGAAAATAATGATCATGTAATAACATTTAGAGAAAAAGGGGCTGGCTGGCTTAAGAACAGTCTCAACCCCGTAACAATGTTTTAACCACATAACAGCGGTTTTGTTATGGGGTTGAATGTTATGGGGTTGAAGATTTCAGCTAATAGTAGACATAAGTCCACATTAGTTAGGGCATGGAGCAGCACATGGCATGAGGAAAACAAGAAATTAATATATTTTTCCAAGACAATTCTGTGCTTTTCCTAAACAATAAGAAATATCATTTATGCATGTAACAGTGTTGAAAGGCTTAGCTTGATAATGTCAATCTATGGATAAAAACAATGAAATATAGGTAAGAAGAGTGCTAGCACTTACCTCTTTACAGTGTGAGCAGGAAAAGACTTGAGTGATGTCACTTCCTGTGTGCTGAAGAAGTTGGACTGAACCATTATTTAAAAAAGGGGGGGTTTATGCTGTAACACAGACTGCTGTAACAGGTAGATAAAAAGTGCTATTTTCTAAATAATTCATGCATTTTTTTTTCTCATATTTCTTTTATTTAGTTAAAGTATACCGACAAATGTTTATACTAGTAGAAATAACTTGCAGTTACTGGCTATTTTTATATGTTTTAAGTGAAAAAAATAACAGTGGTAGGTGGAGACAAGTTGATTTGGTCTCTATGCCTCAACAAGGCATACAATTTTTCAAAACATAACTTTTAAATGTATTTATGCATTATATTGCAAAGATGCATGAATATTTCCATTTCTTGTTTTTGAATACATTTTGTGGTTTTCATTAATTTAAATTTTTTTGAGGTGAGACACAAAGTGCACCGAATTCAGAGAAATGACCCAAAATAAACTGTCCACCACAAGCGTTGCCAGACCCAGTAAAAAGGTCCCCTTTTTCTGAAACATGAGCAATTTATTGATCATTTCGACTTTCATATGTTCTTATCAAATGCTTTTTTTTT
>JBBPBX010091731.1:0-13876 GCA_038048925.1 Garcialebias charrua
ATGACAGATTATAGTGACAGACTGTGTGTGGGTAAGAAATAAAACAACAGATTATAGTGACAGACTGTGTGTGGGTAAGAAATAAAACAACAGATTATAGTGACAGACTGTGTGTGGGTAAGAAATAAAACAACAGATTATAGTGACAGACTGTGTGTGGGTAAGAAATAAAACAACAGATTATAGTGACAGACTGTGTGTGGGTAAGAAATAAAACAACAGATTATAGTGACAGACTGTGTGTGGGTAAGAAATAAAACAACAGATTATAGTGACAGACTGTGTGTGGGTAAGAAATAAAACAACAGATTATAGTGACAGACTGTGTGTGGGTAAGAAATAAAACAACAGATTATAGTGACAGACTGTGTGTGGGTAAGAAATAAAACAACAGATTATAGTGACAGACTGTGTGTGGGTAAGAAATAAAACAACAGATTATAGTGACAGACTGTGTGTGGGTAAGAAATAAAACAACAGATTATAGTGACAGACTGTGTGTGGGTAAGAAATAAAACAACAGATTATAGTGACAGACTGTGTGTGGGTAAGAAATAAAACAACAGATTATAGTGACAGACTGTGTGTGGGTAAGAAATAAAACAACAGATTATAGTGACAGACTGTGTGTGGGTAAGAAATAAAACAACAGATTATAGTGACAGACTGTGTGTGGGTAAGAAATAAAACAACAGATTATAGTGACAGACTGTGTGTGGGTAAGAAATAAAACAACAGATTATAGTGACAGACTGTGTGTGGGTAAGAAATAAAACAACAGATTATAGTGACAGACTGTGTGTGGGTAAGAAATAAAACAACAGATTATAGTGACAGACTGTGTGTGGGTAAGAAATAAAACAACAGATTATAGTGACAGACTGTGTGTGGGTAAGAAATAAAACAACAGATTATAGTGACAGACTGTGTGTGGGTAAGAAATAAAACAACAGATTATAGTGACAGACTGTGTGTGGGTAAGAAATAAAACAACAGATTATAGTGACAGACTGTGTGTGGGTAAGAAATAAAACAACAGATTATAGTGACAGACTGTGTGTGGGTAAGAAATAAAACAACAGATTATAGTGACAGACTGTGTGTGGGTAAGAAATAAAACAACAGATTATAGTGACAGACTGTGTGTGGGTAAGAAATAAAACAACAGATTATAGTGACAGACTGTGTGTGGGTAAGAAATAAAACAACAGATTATAGTGACAGACTGTGTGTGGGTAAGAAATAAAACAACAGATTATAGTGACAGACTGTGTGTGGGTAAGAAATAAAACAACAGATTATAGTGACAGACTGTGTGTGGGTAAGAAATAAAACAACAGATTATAGTGACAGACTGTGTGTGGGTAAGAAATAAAACAACAGATTATAGTGACAGACTGTGTGTGGGTAAGAAATAAAACAACAGATTATAGTGACAGACTGTGTGTGGGTAAGAAATAAAACAACAGATTATAGTGACAGACTGTGTGTGGGTAAGAAATAAAACAACAGATTATAGTGACAGACTGTGTGTGGGTAAGAAATAAAACAACAGATTATAGTGACAGACTGTGTGTGGGTAAGAAATAAAACAACAGATTATAGTGACAGACTGTGTGTGGGTAAGAAATAAAACAACAGATTATAGTGACAGACTGTGTGTGGGTAAGAAATAAAACAACAGATTATAGTGACAGACTGTGTGTGGGTAAGAAATAAAACAACAGATTATAGTGACAGACTGTGTGTGGGTAAGAAATAAAACAACAGATTATAGTGACAGACTGTGTGTGGGTAAGAAATAAAACAACAGATTATAGTGACAGACTGTGTGTGGGTAAGAAATAAAACAACAGATTATAGTGACAGACTGTGTGTGGGTAAGAAATAAAACAACAGATTATAGTGACAGACTGTGTGTGGGTAAGAAATAAAACAACAGATTATAGTGACAGACTGTGTGTGGGTAAGAAATAAAACAACAGATTATAGTGACAGACTGTGTGTGGGTAAGAAATAAAAATGACAGATTATAGTGACAGACTGTGTGTGGGTAAGAAATAAAACAACAGATTATAGTGACAGACTGTGTGTGGGTAAGAAATAAAACAACAGATTATAGTGACAGACTGTGTGTGGGTAAGAAATAAAACAACAGATTATAGTGACAGACTGTGTGTGGGTAAGAAATAAAACAACAGATTATAGTGACAGACTGTGTGTGGGTAAGAAATAAAACAACAGATTATAGTGACAGACTGTGTGTGGGTAAGAAATAAAACAACAGATTATAGTGACAGACTGTGTGTGGGTAAGAAATAAAACAACAGATTATAGTGACAGACTGTGTGTGGGTAAGAAATAAAACAACAGATTATAGTGACAGACTGTGTGTGGGTAAGAAATAAAACAACAGATTATAGTGACAGACTGTGTGTGGGTAAGAAATAAAACAACAGATTATAGTGACAGACTGTGTGTGGGTAAGAAATAAAACAACAGATTATAGTGACAGACTGTGTGTGGGTAAGAAATAAAACAACAGATTATAGTGACAGACTGTGTGTGGGTAAGAAATAAAACAACAGATTATAGTGACAGACTGTGTGTGGGTAAGAAATAAAAATGACAGATTATAGTGACAGACTGTGTGTGGGTAAGAAATAAAACAACAGATTATAGTGACAGACTGTGTGTGGGTAAGAAATAAAACAACAGATTATAGTGACAGACTGTGTGTGGGTAAGAAATAAAACAACAGATTATAGTGACAGACTGTGTGTGGGTAAGAAATAAAACAACAGATTATAGTGACAGACTGTGTGTGGGTAAGAAATAAAACAACAGATTATAGTGACAGACTGTGTGTGGGTAAGAAATAAAACAACAGATTATAGTGACAGACTGTGTGTGGGTAAGAAATAAAACAACAGATTATAGTGACAGACTGTGTGTGGGTAAGAAATAAAACAACAGATTATAGTGACAGACTGTGTGTGGGTAAGAAATAAAACAACAGATTATAGTGACAGACTGTGTGTGGGTAAGAAATAAAACAACAGATTATAGTGACAGACTGTGTGTGGGTAAGAAATAAAACAACAGATTATAGTGACAGACTGTGTGTGGGTAAGAAATAAAACAACAGATTATAGTGACAGACTGTGTGTGGGTAAGAAATAAAACAACAGATTATAGTGACAGACTGTGTGTGGGTAAGAAATAAAACAACAGATTATAGTGACAGACTGTGTGTGGGTAAGAAATAAAACAACAGATTATAGTGACAGACTGTGTGTGGGTAAGAAATAAAACAACAGATTATAGTGACAGACTGTGTGTGGGTAAGAAATAAAACAACAGATTATAGTGACAGACTGTGTGTGGGTAAGAAATAAAACAACAGATTATAGTGACAGACTGTGTGTGGGTAAGAAATAAAACAACAGATTATCCTCTTTTCAACATAATTATAGATTGTGATTCATTTTCAACTCAAAATATCTTCAAACTAATGAAATATAAAGTTATTAGTGAAGAAAATCCGTCTGGATAACAGCAGACTGGCTGCTCGTAAATATACGACAGGTCTGGACCACACGTAGATTTTGTTCGTATCTGAAAAAAATCTTAGGATATGAAAACATTGTTGAATGCCACAAATGCTCCTAAATCACTCGTACGCACAGTTTAAGAACAAATCTGTGCGTACGAACGGTTCTTGCATGAGGCCCAATGTTCTGACATCACGTTCTGGTTTGTTTTTGATATTACATTCTTGTTTATTCATGTGCTATCTGAATCTCACCTTGGCCTACTTTTGAGAGAATAAAATCCCAGCTGACCAATTCGGACTTGCTTCAAACAGGTTTGAGCCTGGCTCCAAGCGAGTTTGAAGTGATATCCCCCTTTGCAAAGTGTGACTGTTTTATAAATATTTCTTGTTTCTTTGTGTGGTTCTTGTTCTAGGTGAAGGTGTTTAAATGAAGGTGTTTACAAATACCTATCATTATTGGTGCTGAAACAACTGGTTTCTCCTCATACCTGCTCCTGGTGTACTCCAAAAAGAGCGTGCTGCAAGGACCCGTGCGCAAGGCAACAATCTCAAAGTCCAGGGGGTTTGTCTCTGGCCAGCATCCTCTGTCCATTGGAGCCATCAGGGTCAGATTGGCGGAGATTTCCAGAGACCGCACAGATCAACAAGAAAGTGAGTGTGAAAAAGTGTTTGTTGATACGTCATTTTTAAAAGAGTTTGAGTACGTTTTGAACTGGTTTAGAGCTAGGTCCAGACTTTCAAATTTTTGAAATGAGGCATCTGTTTTCTATAGCTAAGCGGATGTAGCGCGTCATTAGCTGCAGAGCCAAGACCTTTTGCTATTTTTAGGAGGCAGATCATTTTAAGTCAAGGATCAAAATAGGCATTATTGTGAGGCTGATCTGCCAAGACCTTTATTGAACAATATAAGTGGGATCCAACAGTCAAAATAGGACATTATTTATTAGACGTGTCGTTTGGAAATTGTTTATGCATCGTTTGAAGTTGTTTGCGTCATTTTGAAATTGTTTATATGTCATTTTGAAGTTGTTTCTGTCTGTGTATGAGCAGCTCTGCTCCTCTCTGTGTGAGTGCCTGCATGTGTGTTTTGGTATGTGCCTCTTATCTCTCTGTGTGTGTAAACGGCTCTGCCCGTGTGTCTCTTTGTGTGTTTGAGAGCCCCCATCTGCAGCTTGGCCCCCGCTTTTGTGAACGCGTTTCTCTGTCTCTCCCCCTCGCTGTGTGTGTGTGAAAGTGTGAGAAGTTTTAAGCTAACTTTGAGAACACAAACCTTTATTTGGAAAAACATAAGAAGCAACTATTGAGATAAAAACTAACACCAGATATCTGAAAATTAATCATTACTAACTTACAAGATTAGAACTGTGCTGACTAAAAGGCAGATAATAAATCAAATGAAAAAAGCAGAAGATAAAGTTACTAGTTAAAACAGATTTTTATTTAAATAACTTTACAAACCAAAAACTTGATCATGCTTTGCTTGAAGCTTGGTAATGGATCTTTTCCTAAAGACACAGAAAAAACCATCAGGTTACACTTTTATTCAGCTACAGGAAAAAATTATTTGAGGCATCTGTTGAAAAAAGGAGAGGCTGCCAGGCCCACACTGCATCCGTTTTTCTGTCCATCTAAACGTAACTAAATTTAATTGAAACGTTAATAGTTGTATTTTTCTACACTTGTGAAATAATTATAAATGGGTAGATTCCTCTCTGAAACACATCAGTGATATGCTGAAGTCAACAGAAAGGTTAACTACAACTTTTAGTTGGATATAAAATAAATATTTACATGCATTTTAAAACATAAATATAAGCCGAATGATATACAAAGATTTGAGAATTGGATATATCTTGTTTACAAAAATCTAATCTAAATATTTTAGGCTTTGAGGCTTAACAACGTTAAAATCGGACAGTTTGACAAGTAGGCCGGACGTTGGCATTTAGCGTAGCTAAATACTAACGGACCAATTTAATAACATTTTAATGACAAAAACTCCAGATTGTTTTGCTAAACCAAGCGGACAGAGGTCCGTTTCTTATAGTGAAAATCAAAAAGTGAAACGATCCGACTTTAATCAGCTAAAATTACGATTTTGGGTCGACAGCCGTTAACTGAGAAGCTAAAAATTCTAACAAAGACAACCAAAGCTCCGTTCGTCCGTCTAAATCCGTAAATAGATTGTCATACTATAAAACCGAACATTTTAAAATGGTGTTTTCTCTGCTAAAAGGAACCTGAGAAGTTACTTACCAATTTTTATCAAGTAGCTCTGTAGAAGAGATGAATGATGATGACAAATCCAAAAACAAAGGCCAGACGTCATTGAGAACTTTGACCTGGAAAGAGAAATGTCAAAGCTCCATATTTTCCTGTAGAGGACCCACAGTGGTCAAAGAAGGTACTACACTTACAATTATTGACGGTTTAAACTTTCATAAAAAGCTTAATAATTTAAATTAAACACAATAAACAGATCAAAATTAAGTTTACGCATTTTTGGATAACATCTTAAACAAAATTAGCAAAAATTTCTTTTTAAATTTAACAGTAAATTCAGTCTTTTAAAAGTTTAACTAAGATGAAAAAACTTTGACACTTGTAAAAAATAAAAAGTATTCTTGTCAAAGAAATGTTTAACCACATTTTAAATTGAAACACTCAGTTTAAATTAATCATTCTACACAATTTTAGCATACATTAAAAAAATAGATTTTAAGAGCTGTTTTCCTTTTAGAAGTTGTTTTTGTAATATAATATTTTGCAAATCATCAAATAGGATATAGGGAATTTGGCTTTGAATTTGGCTTAAGGTTGATTTAATGCTTTCACTTTTATGTAACTGAATGTTTTTAATTCCATTGTGCAAATCAGGATCTCTTGAAGATAAATGCTGTGTCCCAAAATAGAACTTGCTAACATATGATTACTTTGAACCTGGTTTGTTAAGGATTTTTACATTTTTCTATTTTTTCACTCTTTTTGAAGTAACCTCACAAAACAGTGTTGGTGGAATGGGAAGAGTAAGTCTGATGGATCCCACAACACTTTACAGAACACAGCACGGAAACAGCTTTGGTCAGGGTTTTCAATGATATTCTTGTATCAAATGACTCTGGTCAGTTTGTGGTACTTGTACTCCTTGACCTTACCGCTGCTTTTGATACCGTCGACCACAGTATCCTCTTATCTCGGCTCGAACACTGGGTCGGGATCACAGGTGCTGCATTAGACTGGTTCCGCTCATACCTCGCTGACAGAAGTTTTTGTGTTAAGGTCGGGAACAGTGTATCCCCTTCAATGTCTCTTTCCTGCGGGGTCCCACAAGGCTCTATTCTCGGTCCACTTCTTTTCACGCTCTACATGCTCCCACTGGGGACCATCCTAAGAAAACATGGAATTTCGTTCCACTGTTACGCAGATGATTGCCAGATATATCTGCCACTGAAACCAGCAAATACAGGCTCCCTCCACTCTCTCCTAAAGTGTCTGGACGACATTAAGACTTGGATGGCTTCAAACTTCCTAAGTTTTAATGACCAGAAGACTGAAGTCATCATCTTCAGCCCTAGCTCAGCTGCCGCCTCTGATCACATAAACTTGGACTCCCTCCAGCCCTATCTCAAACACTCTGTAAAAAATCTTGGGATGGTTTTCGACTCAGACCTTAAGTTCGATAAACAAATCAGCTCCGTTCTCCAGAAGAGCTTCTTCCAACTGCGGCAGGTAGCTAAGCTAAAGCCGGTGCTGTCCAGACCTGATCTTGAGACCCTAATCCATGCGTTCATCACAACCCGCCTGGATTATTGTAATGCACTGTATGCTGGGATCAGCCAGGCCTCCTTTACACGCCTTCAGCTCGTGCAAAATGCAGCAGCTCGGCTTTTAACCGGTACACGTAGGTATGAGCACATTACACCTGTTCTCTCCTCCCTGCACTGGCTCCCTGTGCGAACTCGAGTTGACTTTAAAATCCTGTTGTTGACCTACAAATGCCTAAATGGCCTCGCTCCCCTCTACCTCTCCGAGCTGCTGGAACCATATGTTCCATCGCGGGCCCTGAGATCATCTGATCAGATGCTCTTGGCGGTCCCAAAAACACGTCTGAAGCTCCGTGGAGATCGAGCGTTTTCAGTCACCGCCCCCAAACTCTGGAACAACCTCCCCCCCAACATTAGACAGGCCTCCTCCCTTCTCATGTTCAAATCCCTGTTAAAAACCCATCTGTTCTCTCTGGTGTTTCATACTGTGTGAGCTGTCGTAGTGTATTTTTTTTACTGTATTTTTTTATTTTAATTTGTTCTTATACATTTTTATGTACTTTTACTACTGTTAATATCATAATTGTTACTATTGGTATGTGTTACTGTTTCTGTACATTTTTAAACTTTTATGCTGTGTGTGTGAAGCACCTTGATAACAGTTTATCTGTTTTAAGCTGTGCTATAGAAATAAAATTGACTTGACTTAACTTGACATAGAACATGCATTAAGATTGGACTATGTCAATAACGCATGCAGCATCTGACTTTTGTATCACAGCTACTGTGGTTATTGATTGGATCGGATCAGATTTAATATGTAAGGCATGTCCAAAACTGGCTCACTGTGACTTCACTGAGAACACCATGGCTGGACTCCTATGCAGCCCTGCTCAAAGAACTTTCGAGGGGCTTAAACAAAGAACAACTGAAACAAAGGCACTAAATGAAAGCAGTGTACTGGACTGTCATCCAAGCAAAAGACTGTCCACAAAGACTTTCAGCCAAGCGAAGGCAAAGAATTTGTCAAAGAACTGTCAAAACACGGTCATCACACACAAATGGCCAGAATATACAGTCCGAATGTGGGGGATCCTGGACGACGAAAAACAGCACCCAATAAAATCTCACTGGATGCTGGAACAAGAAAAGGCTGAACACGTTCTCCAAAAAGACAAAGAGAACAGGTCCTTAAGTCACCCATGCCAGCAGTCCAGCAGCGGTCGTGCCCCATATTGATCTGTGAGGATCTGTCAATGACCTTGGTATCGTGATCAAATCTACAGTCTGCTATGAATTTTTTTTAAATGAAACACATATGCTCATGTTAGGGCTTGCTAGTGCAGGCCACATGATTCATAGCTTATACTATGCTTATGTGGGTCTGACAACTTTTTTTGGTTCCTGTGACTCTGTGATGAAACAGGGATAATGATCTAACCCTGAAACAAGTTAATGTTTATATTTTTGTTTTTGCAGGTTAAATTTGTATCCCCATAAACATTCATACAATGTTTTATAGAGCTGAAGAGAGGGTAGAAGTTGTCCTTGATGGAGTGCATGTTGGGAGTCTGATTTGCCACAAGGGCAATTGTTAAAACATTATTAGAAGATTATTTATATAAGAACTTGTTTCACATTTAGCTTTATGCTTTCAGAACTTCGATTGTTTATATATAAATGTCTGAAACCATTACTCAGACTGTGTTTTAGTAAATTATAACCCATAAAAACTTAGGTGAAACAGAATAACTGTTTCAAAAGGAGGGATATTGAAAACTGTTCCTAGAAATAACTAATAATAATAAAGAATAAAACACTAATAACAATAATGATAACTCATAAAAGGGAAACAGCTCATACATTGATTAGATCATCAGTTATACAAAAATAACTTCTTAGATTTTTATATTCAAAACAAACAACAAAACGCCAATCATAGCCATTTAAAGGATCATTTAAGACAACCACAATGAATGAAAATTGGCACGTTGTACTCTAGGATAATCAGAAGCCTACAAACCACATTGCTTTTGTGTAGAAAGTTTAATAAACAGGCATTTATTTTTCTCCTGTTTGAAATGTATGTTTAACAGATCCAAAAAAATGGGGGATGCCCTTGAAGTGGATCAAATCAAAAGGTTGTTTTGAAATGAGGTGGTTCTATATTTTAAACACGACTGACTTGACTAGACTGGACTTATTTTGGGCTCATGAACCACATGTTGTATTGTAAATTCTTTATTCCTACAGTGCTGTATGTTATTTGTACTTTTCTATTTGTTGCACATATGTTTAAGCTTTTTCTACAGACTATGAAAAAGGTAAAGTATTTTTTAAGTAAGTATAAAACATCTCCTACTACTTAAACCACAATTACAATGATCATACTAATTAAACTAACCCCAATCAAAATGAGTGATTATTTATTTTCACTGAAGAATTAAATCATTTGTTGTTGTGTATTGTTTGTTGTTATTGTTTCTACTATTAAATACAAATGTTTCAGGTAGTAAGAATGGAGTTTTATTTTAAGTTTAGAGAAACAATTTTT
The DNA here is from genome assembly GCA_038048925.1 of Garcialebias charrua. NCBI lineage: Eukaryota > Metazoa > Chordata > Actinopteri > Cyprinodontiformes > Rivulidae > Garcialebias > Garcialebias charrua. Next base: position 9,875 of record JBBPBX010091731.1, read on the forward strand.
ATTATGGCCATTACAGAAATTAGTTTAAGTTTACAGATTTAACTCACTAGGAGTTACCCACAGTTAGGCCTTCATCAGCCCACAAATGGGTTATGGGATCATAAGGCCCTACAGTTTTATTTAAGTATTTGCAAGTTTTTGGTGTCCAGTTCTTCTCTCAACATACAGATTCCAGTACTCCTCAGGAGAAGATGCCAGTGAATCCCACCTCAAACTGGGTCCTGCTGGAGGTGACTAAAACGAGGGTGAATAGGACCCTAGTGGAAAGAACATCACACATCGTCTGTCTTGAGAGGAAGAGCAACACCTGTTACAACTGAAGCTGGTACACCCCTGCAAAAGGAGTTTGGAATGATCGCTGAGCCAGTTTTGAGATTGATCTGGTCAGAGGAAAGCTCCCCACCTGACTACCCTAAGCCACCCACAATTCAAGTTTGCAACCTGCTACTGTGCCCACAAACCAACAAGCATGCCTGTATGGCAGAGATGCTCACAAGTCATTTTTTGCAAGTCCAAGTCAAGTCTCAAGTCTCTGATCTCAAGTCCAAGTCAAGTCTCAAGTCTCTGATCTCAAGTCCAGGTCAAGTCCAAGTCAAGTCTCAAGTCATTGATCTCAAGTCCAAGTCAAGTCCAAGTCAAGTCCCTAATATTTGAGTGACACCGTGAATGAATGTATGCTATTCATTCGCAAACAATGGACATTAAATGTCTCTCCTTTTAAAAATATCCAGGTTAACATTAGATTAACACACTGACGCTAAGCTTGTTTGTAGCAGCTGCTAACAACCTTTTAGGCAGTGACTACACGTTACAGCTTATTTTTATCTGAATGTAGAGGCCAAAACATTACATTAAATGTCTCTCCTCAATTCAATTCAGTTCAGTTTATTTATACTGTATAGCTCCAAGTCACAAGTTGTCTCAGGGCACTGAACAGAAACAATCAAATATAAAAATAATAAGTTAACAGAAAAGAAAGTTCATTCTCAATAGTCCAGGTATCAAATCCGCTCATTCTCAATCAGTTCATCTGGACAGTTTCTTTTTAGTAGAAACGTTTCACCCTCACTCCAGAGGGCTTCGTCAGTCAGAGTAGTCCAAAGCAAACTGAAGCTGTCCAGATGAACTGATTGAGAATGAGCGGATTTGATACCTGGACTATTGAGAATGAACTTTCTTGTCTTGAACCACTTTGGACATGTCTGCCTGCCTGGGAGGAGTCGACGAGGGACAAGCCCCCAGAAACCATCTTGGCTACAGCAAACTGGTTGGTCCACTTAAGTTGTTTACTTGGTGGGGTAGCTTCAGTTTGCTTTGGACTACTCTGACTGACGAAGCCCTCTGGAGTGAGGGTGAAACGTTTCTACTAAAAAGAAACTGTCCAGATGAACTGATTGAGAATGAGCGGAAGTTAACAGAAACTTTAATATAAAAATAATGGTAACACTATCTGAGGAGACTGCTTTGAGTTTAACTCCATGTTATAAAAAAGCTACAGTAGTTAGCCAGAGTTATTTCAGGATGAAATAATTTGAACTTCTGTTTGAATTTAATGCTATGAACTTTTTCCTTGAACTTTTTCCTTTTTGTTACATTTACCGGTACTATGAATTTCTCACAGGGCAGAGAGCCAACATGGAGGACTCACAAACATATACAGTATTATTATTATTATACAGTACAAATAATATTGTCCAGTGTCTGATGCTGCAGTCATGTTACTGAGCTCCCACTGATGGGCTAACCTGGTTCCACCACCAGCAGCAGGATCTTCAGACAGAACAGCTGGTGGGATGTCCTGGTATCTGCAGCCCTCTCTCCATTTGTTTCTTCATGGACATGGAGCTGTGAAATTATGTTGTGCCCTTTCCTCAGCAAAACGCTCCTCCAGTGGAGACTTTCTGGACAGACTGCAGGGAGGTTCCTAAACAAACAACAGGTTTATCAGTATTATCAGTAAAAAGAGATTATTAAATCATTTTTAAGACTGAGAATGTATACAATTATTAGCTCTGTTGTTATTGCCTAACTAACCTATTCAATAATTCTTCAAACTGTGACATTCACTCATAATGGAATGAAAGAGAACATAAACAGAAATTATATAATAATGAAAACTAGAGACATTAAAACATTTTAAAAGACACAGAGAACTTTAAATGAATTAAGAATGTTAATAAGTGTTGGATTTGAGTGCAATGTAAGTGCAATCCATGGTTGAATTGAATCCACATCTGAAAAGGGATGCAACCTTTTCACAACATATGCTGTAACTGTTTTGTGGCACTCGGTTACACTGACGTATTTACCTTGGACACTGGTGAACACTGTGAAGCCATTTCAGGTCGTTTGTCTAAGAAAAAAAAAACGAGCTAACGTTAGCATCGTGTTTGTATTTGAGCTGACTTACCGCTTTAAGCGGAGTATAACTTGTTAGCTGCCTTAATGTTGGTATGAGATGTAGTTCATAGTTTATTTATTTACCTGATGGAGCCGAAGAGGTAGCGATTAGCGAAAAGTTCGGCGGAGCGTTTTGCAGACGGACCACTCTGTACTTCCGGTCGGATACGAAGCGAAAATAATCCGGTGGAGTGCGTCAAAGACGGGACACTATTTTACTTCTCCACCCTCCTTTGCATGATAGAAAATTATTGCAAGTGCTGCACTGACCTGACTGGTCATTTTATTAAATTAGTACGCTATCGATAGCAGATGCACACTTCCGGTGGATTCTTCTTCGTTGGTTTTCGGTGGCGGCTACTTCCAGTCGGCTAACTAGCATCGAACATAGGAATCGCAAATTAATATTTTGAACGATTTCGGGAAAACCGGACAGTTAGTCCCGGTTCCGAACAATTCTCGATGCTCACGAGTCTCAAATGGCGAGTCCGAGTCGAGTTGGAAGTCTTTTGAATGCAAGTCCGAGTCGAGTTGGAAGTCTTTTGAATGCAAGTCCGAGTCGAGTCTGAAGTCTCTGTTTTTGCGACTTAAGTGTGACTCGAGTCCGAGTCCCAAACTCGAGTCCCCATCTCTGCTGTATGGACTAATCACTCAGGAACAGGCAGCTGGACAAGACGAGACGGCACGAAACCACTGTCTGAGAAAGTAAAGGACACCCATCAAACTGCCTGAACTGGTCCGCCAGACGCTCTGGGACTATGTTTTCAACAATGGAACAATCCCGGCCTGCATTATGAAAACGCCAACTGCTTTGAGCCAGGAGATGTCGCTGATTGCACACACCTCCTTGAACAAAGGACTTTCAACATCAACAAGCCAACGAGAGGACGACAGGAGACCACCCACTGCAGCTTTGCAATGCCAGGTGACAGAAACTCTCTCCCCAAGAAAGAACTGAACTTATTCCACAAACAAGAAACTCTTTCCCCAAGAAACTCTCTCCCCAAGAAAGAACTGAACTTATTCCACAAACAAGAAACTCTTTCCCCAAGAAACTCTCTCCCCAAGAAAGAACTTAACTTGTTCCACAAACAAGAAACTCTTTCCCCAAAGAAACTGAACTTATTCCCTTTTCCCCCCAAGAAACTCATTCTCCAAGAAACTGAACTTACCCCTTACCCCTCCCAAGAAGAAGAATGGACAATCTGAAGAAAAATGTTTTGATCTATTTCATTTTTTAGTTCAAAATGGTTGTTTTAGCTTTTCTGGACTATAGTTAATATCAAAGAAATTTCAAGCCAACTAAAAACTTATTTTGTTTTTAGTGCTCATAAAGAGCCATTTTGCGGTGTGTTTGAAAACTTATTATTTCCCACATCTCAAACAAACGTTATTTTTCAATTACTTCCCCACATCTTTTAAAATAGATCAGTTATTTTTATTTGTTTAACACAATTCAAATAGATTAATTCTTTTTATTTGTTTACACACTTCAAATAGATTAGTTCTTTTTAAACATATATGTTTCTATTAAAACTTTTATTCTTTTAGAAAAACTTTTAATTTTAATGATTAAACACATTAATCTCTACTGAAATATAA
>JBBPBX010091732.1:0-13876 GCA_038048925.1 Garcialebias charrua
TATTAATATTATAATTTAAGCGAACAAATATTTAGACAAGTCTATTCTTGTAATTGAATTCAAATCAATAATTTGTGGCTAAGATAAAAATGTGTATATAAATATTAAAAAATTGATGTCCAAAGACTGACAATGTGAGAACCTAACGAGTCGTCCTCCAGTATTTACTCTGAAATTGAATTTCATTTACATTTACTCAGTAAATATTTAGAAGGAAAACATAACAGCAGGAAGAAATTTCCTTTTGAGTGTTTCAGAAGAAATAAAATCCAAGCTATGATCAATTTAGCATAATAATAATTATTTAGACTTGTTTTATTTAGAATAATAATTTATTTAGGCTCCACCAAAGGGCTTCAAACTAGCAGCATGCTGTGTGACGACGAGCTGCAAACATGTGGACCTTTTTGTCTAGTTCCTCAACCAAATCCCGGGAACTTTTGTCCACCTCCTGGAGGAACTTCAGTCTCGTCTTCAAGTCCTCCACCAGCTGCCTCTTCATGATGATATCTCGTTCTGCATGCCTCACCCTAGAAGCATACATGCAGAAATACACATGTGAAACACGGGTTAACACAGATGTTTCTATATTGGTGCTGAGACTGCGACAGCATCTGTCTGTGCAGCAGACACGACACAGACGTAACACAACAGACACACACAGCCTGGGAGGCAGTGTGTCCCGGTGCAGTGCGTCAGCCATGACAGCTCATTATGACAACTAAATACACGGGCTTGCTGCTTCAGTAAGTGGAGGGCTGCATGTGTAATTCTAACTGGCATGTATTAGAAAGACTCCTCTGGTTTAAGTGTGACGAGGGAGTCCTTTTGACAAACGGCCTTTTGAATCAGCAGTGACACGACTTGAGAGACTGTAACCAGCCGTTTAAATGTTTATTATGCTCCGCTCGGCTTTAGCAGAGATGTAAAAAACATCAACAGGTAGACGTACCCCACAAAACACTATTTATACAAGAAAACAGAAAAAAAAAACGCTGTTTGTCTGAGCGGCGCTCCCTTAAGAGGGGAACAACGTCTCAGTCTCTGAAAGTGTTTATGTCTAAAGTGTTAAAACACGCAGCACGTGTCACTTCCCATTTCAGCAGCGTTCTCTATTTACATGCTTAATATTCCAACATTCTTCTTTTAAGTCAGCTGAGTATGTAAGCATGTTTTATTCTGTTTTCATAAAAGGAGATATAAGGCCTTTTCATAGTTATCTATACCTTAGGGAACTGGAACAAATAGAATAAAGATCATAAGGATGCAGTTAATTAAGTGGATTTGCTGTTTTTATTTCAAAGAAGTGGCTTTCTCAGCCCAGACACTTACTGGTTGTGTGTGTGCGCTTTAAATAAACACATGACGCAACGCTTTCGTGTGAGCAAATGTCCCCGTCTCTCTGGGTGGATGTACGCTGCAGGGCGAAGCGCTTAAACAAGTGTGAGCTTGTCCTATTGGAGTGACATTAAATTAAAAGAGGGGGGTTTTGGGGTGGGGGAGCAGCGGTGCTGCGGGTCACCCTGTGGATTTGGCCATTAATGAGAAAACCCATATTGAACCTTTCAGATGACGCTCTGCTGTTGACTTACAGCCCCGGCAGTTTCCCTCTGCCCCGACGCTAATGACAATTAGATCGACAACATCAGGGTATATGCAGGAATAATGAAGTTAATTTCAATACCTTTTCAAGACTTTTTAAAGACCTTCCAAAATAAATTCAAGACCTTATCGTCACTTTGTTTTATTAAGCAACAAATCTTTGATTTACAAAACTGCTGTTGTTTTCAATTAAATCCGTGAATCTCAAACCTACAACAGAACTGAGATACAGTGGAAAGAAAAAAGTTCAAAAGAAGAAACTGAACCACGACTAGGTTTAAGAAAATATAGCTTAGGTTACAACAAGACTCGTAGCTATTTTAAAGTAACTTGGTTGAACAATGGCGAATAAGAAATAAACACGGTTATTCTCGGCGACAGGCCTCAGCCATTCTTGAAAATCAGGCATCTCCAACCAGGAGTCCGAAAACTTGCATTTACCCATTGTTCTCACGGTCTCGCGGCAACTTATTCAAACACAAAGACTCAACTTGAAGATAAAGCAGCCGCGCATGCGCACAAGATAGGCCTAGCCGTAAAGGCTGTTGTAACCTGACACTCTAAATTTGTGCGAAGCAGTTTCCGAATCCTCCACGGTGAGGAAAACAAATATTAGTCATACATACTTTTTGCTGTCAAATTATTTAAAGCTAGAACAGCAAAAATAATAATAATACCACATCAAATCGCTTTCAAGACTTTTTAATACTTTTCAAGACCCTTAATTTTCCCAAAATTGATTTATCAACTTTTAATAACTTTTAAGACCCTGCATATACTCTGCAAGAAAGCCACGGAGGACCATTTCCCAGAACACTGCGACTCCATCTCTACCCAGTCAGGGCTGTCAGGCCTGTTGTAATAGAATGACCAGAATGCTAGACAGTGCAAGTTTGCTGCCCAATAATAAAAGCGGAAATTTGGAAGGGCAAGACCGCCTGCGGCCTTAGTTTTTTGGAGATGTGTCTTATTTAAGCGTGGACGTTTTCCTTGCCACAGATATGATGAAATGATGGAATCTAACTGAACAAAGAATGAACCAGGGATAAAAACAGGAATATTTTGAAAAAGATATAAAAACTTAGGTAAAGTGACCATCTTGACTGAGTTAATACGGCCTGTGAGGGAAATGGAAAGCGGTGACCATCGGGATAATGCCTGCTTTGTCTGATTCAACAGAGAGACAAAGTTTTCTTGATATAAATCTTTATACCTCCTCGTAACTGTAACACCCAGGTAAGAGAATTTTGTCTTCTCAATTTTAAGAGGCCATTTACCAAAGTCAAGAGTCTGCGCCAGGGTATTGACAGGGAAAATTACACTTTTACTCAGGTTTAATTTGTAACCAGAGTTTATTCCAAATTCCTCAAGTAATGATAAAACGGAGGGCAGCGTGTCAGTCGGATGAGAAATGAAAAGTAAAAGGTCATCAGCATAAAGGGAGACCTTGTGCTCCATATCGCCTCTCCAGATTCCTGAAATTGTGTCACAGGACCGCAAAGCAGTGGCAAGAGGTTCAATTGCCAGGTCAAAGAGCATAGGGCTCAGTGGGCATCCCTGGCGAGTTCCTCGATGTAGACTGAAGGGTTTTGATATCTGAGAGTTGGTACGAATGGTTGCGGTGGGATGTGAATAAATTAATTGCACCCATGTAATGAAATTGGGGCCAAAACCAAATTTGTCAAGAACATTAAACAAGTAGTCCCATTCAACCCGATCAAATGCTTTCTCTGCATCAAGGGAAATAACACACTCAGGAACAGTATCCGAAGGAGAATAAATAATGTCAAAAAGGCGTCTGACATTAAAAAAGGAGTGCCTGCCTTTAATGAATCCAGTCTGGTCTTTTGATATGATCAAAGGAAGGATCTTTTCCAACCTTTGAGCAAGAACTTTGGCTAAAATTTTGGCGTCTGTATTTAAAAGGGAGATTGGTCGATAAGAGGAACAGTGAGTTGGGTCTTTTCCTTTCTTTGCAATGAGGGTAATGCAGGCCTCTAAAAAAGATTTCGGAAGGGATCCTTGGTCAAATGACTCTAAGAGAACCGAGTGTAGGAGTGGGGAAAGTAATGAAGAAAATTTCTTAAAAAATTCAGCAGGGAAGCCGTCAGGACCCGGACATTTGCCAGACTGCATTACCGATACAGCTGACACAATTTCTGTCAGGGATATTGGGATCTCCAGTGCATCTTTCAGGTTGGGTGTGAGTTTTGGCATGTTGGTCTTTTCGAAAAACTGAGAAGATAAATTCTTGTTGGTTTGGGATTCTGAAGTATATAAATGGGAATAAAAGTCCTTAAATGCTCTGTTAATTTGTAAATGATCTAGAGTTGTGGTGCCGTTCTCTAATTGGATCTTAGGGATGATTTGTTTAGCCATGGCACCCTTCAACTGATTTGCCAGTAGTTTTCCTGACTTTTCTCCATGTATGTAAAATGATGATTTACTTTTCAAAAGTGATTGTTCTATTGAGTATGTAGACAATAAATCAAACTTAGTTTTGAGTTCTACTTTTTTTTGTACAGATTAGGGCATTTGTTTTGAGCGTATTGTTGATCAATTTCTTTTATCTGCTGGGCTAAATCAGTTCTTTCTTTTTGAGATTTTTGCCTCAGCCGGGCGGTATATGAAATGATTTGTCCCCTAAGATAGGCCTTAAGGGTATCCCAAACTGTTGACAGTGGGATCCCAGGAGTTCTGTTTATGGATAGAAAGAAGGTTATTTCTTTTTCTATAAATGTAACAAAATCATTGTTTAACAGTAACGTTGAATTGAATCTCCACTGTCTACTCCTTATAGGAATGTCAGGGAGGGACAAAGACAGAGTGACAGGTGCATGGTCTGAGATGACAATACTGTGGTAGTCACAGCCACGGACAGAGGGAAGAAGTTTGTTGTCCATGAAAAAGTAATCGATCCTCGAGTATGAATGATGAACATGAGAAAAAAAAGAATATTCTCTCTCAGCTGGGTGTAAAAAACGCCATACATCGCACAGGCCATACTTAGATAGAAAGGCACGAATAGTGTGGGACGACCTGCTGGCTGTGGCAGGGTTTGTAGAGGATCTGTCCAAAACTGGGTCCAACCAGCAATTCAAGTCACCACTGAGTATCAATGAGTATGTGTTTAGGTCCGGGAGCAGTGAGAATAATTTCTCAAAGAAACCAACATCATCCGTATTTGGGGCATAAACGTTAACTAGCACTACTGGTGTGTTGTACAATTTACCGGAAACAATCACAAAACGACCATATTTATCTGAGTTAACTTGAAAAGGTTCAAATGAAATGTCTTGACTGATGAGGATCGAGACGCCCCGAGCCTTTGCTCGAAATGAGGAATGGAAACTCTGCCCGTGCCATGTTTGCAGTAATCGTTTGCTATCGTCACTTCTAATGTGAGTCTCCTGCAGGAAAGCAATGCCTGTATTTAACTGTTTTAAATGAGAGAGCACCTTCCTTCTCTTGACGGGGTGGTTCAAACCTTTGACGTTCCAGCTTGACAACACCAACTGACCACTCATATTACTAATAATTTGTATAAGAAAGGTAGGTAATACAGTCTAATGTGTTGATGGCTGTGCAGTTCTTGGCAAAGTGAAAGAAAATATAAATTAATGGCAGTGATGGACCCCCCACCCCCTCCCTTTCCCACCCTGGACAGCTGCAACAGACAGAAGCAGCAAGCTCCATAGAAATTAAAAATAAGTCTCCTGTCTAACTTTTAAACTAGTGCTCCAGTATCATCAGAGGAAAAAAAAATGTATAAGCACCTCATGCAAGGCCAAAAATGTACACATAGATGTGTGATCACGCATACACATATAAACAAAGTTAAATTAATCCTAATCCTAAATTAAATCTTCAATCAGTCCAAGACCAATTCAAGATTCAATTCAAGATAGTCAACAGGTAAACAAGAAGAGGAAAAATGTTAATAGTTCAAAATAATATATTAAAAACATTATATATTTCACCCATTTTTATACATGGATAGGCCTACTTCAATTATTTATGTGCCTAAATACCTAATGCCTAAAAAAAAAAAAAAAAAATTATAAGCACCTCACAAACTAGTTTAAAGTATGCAAGGCCAAAAAATGTATACACATAAATGTGTACCGGTAATCACGCACACATATACAAACGTAAAGTTAAATTAATCCCAATCTCAAATTAATTATCAATCAATCCAGGACTAACCCAAGATTCAGCTCAAAATAGTCAACAGGTAAACGAGAAAAGGAAAAATGTTTCATTTCAAAAATGTTAATAGTTCAAAAAAAGCTGCAACTAAAAAAGTCTCAGATAATCAGAGTATGGGCAGAGTCCTGCTCATCTGTTCCTCACCTCATGTAAAGAAAAGTTTAGTGTAATAATCAAAGCCAGTGCGGGAACAGCGCATTGTTCATCAGTTAGAAGAAAAGTTTAAATATTACTTGCGCTGTGAAGCCTGAAAGTTGTCTATGAACTTCTGCGCCTCCTCGACCGAGCCCAGCCACTTTCTGTTTCCAGCAGGTAAAGTCACGCGGAGTCGAGCAGGAAAAAGCAGAGCAGGTTTTAGACCCAAAGAATACAGCGCAGCCATCACGTCCTTATATTCCACTCGCTGGTTGAGGACTTCTGGGCTGTAGTCTTCCACGATCCGCACCGGTTTTCCCTGGTATTCAAGCCTGCCTCTGCGTCGAGCCTCCCGGATCATGAGCTCCTTCACCTGGACCCGGTGCACTCGCAGGATAACCGGGCGCGGCCGCTGGTCCGAGGCGGGTTTCGGAGCGAGGGTTCGATGAGCCCGGTCCAGTTCGGGTGGAGAAGGAAGCGTGTCACGCCCGTAGATGTCGCACAGCAGGTTGGAAAAGAAGTCTGTGGGACGTCCGCTTTCAATAGATTCCGGTAAACCCAGCACACGAATATTCTGCCGTCTGCTTCGACTTTCTAAATCCGCCAGTTTAGATCTTAGTCTGGTGTTTTCCTCCTGGAGAGTTGAGCAGGTGTTTTCCACCTCCGACATGCGCTGGCTCAGGTCGTTAGTGACAAGTTCCAGTGATGACACACGCTGGCCGTGTTCCTCCACCGCGAGCCGAGTTTGGTCCAATTTGATATCCAGCTGGTGAAAAGTTTGTTTAAACTCAGCTGACAGCGCAGCGCGGTGCTCCTCCAGCAGCAAGGTAATTGCCTCGAGGGTTATTAGGCCAGCGTCATCTTTCTCGGCGTCCTTCTTCGATCTTGCCGACCTCTGAGACATTTTTTAATCCAAAATCCTCAAAAGAGATGCTTGATGGAAGTTGTGTGCGTGATGATAGGCAAAAAATATTGCATATAGAGGGCTTGGTGGTACTAAAAAATAAATTTCACCCTGAGCACTGGCAAGTGCGACTCACTCCATCTCACGACCACACCCCTCCATCCGCAACGTTGTTTTTAAAATAAATATTCAAAATAAAAATGCGTGATGACTTTGATTTTTAGGGGCGGAGATTTGACTTGCCCGATCCAAGCAAACAGTTGCCGAAACACATCCATCTATACCCTGATGCATGCTCAATAATCCAGGTAGAAAAATCCAAAAAAGCTAAGTCTGGTCCTCTGGACATTCAAAAAACAAAACAAAACAAAGCAAAAAAAAAAAACTGTAGAAACGTTTCGTCTTTCGTCCGAAAGACTTCCTCAGTCTGAGTTGCTGTGTTCAGCTCAGTCTTATAAATAGCACCCTCCCACAGTGGATCAACCAGTTGGCTGATGACGACACCTGGGTTAAAATTAAATCTCAGGAAGTCCAACATTTCACTGATCACATCAACTCTGTGGATAAATATATCAAGTTCACACGAGAAGATGTAAAAAATGGCAGGTTGGCTTTCTTGGACTGTGAGGTCTCAGTTTCTGATAGAGGAAATTTGCAAACTGAGGTGTACCGCAAACCCACACACACAGACCAGTATTTACAGTTTGACTCCCATCACCCTCTGGAGCACAAGTTAGGAGTCATCAGGACTCTGTACCACAGAGCAGACAGCGTCCCCACTAACTCAGCAGCCAGACAGAAGGAGAAATCACACACAAAACAGGCTCTAGAGAAATGTGGATATCCTAACTGGGCCTTCCTGAAAGCAGAGAAGAAACCCAAACAGGACTCCAGCCAGCCATCAGGTGAAAAGAAGGAACCCAGACCCAGACCAGTGGTCATTCCGTATGTTGCGGGAGTTTCAGAGACATTGAGACGTTTATTTTCTAAACACAACGTCCCAGTGGCTTTTAAACCCCAAAATACATTACGACAAAGACTGGTTCATCCCAAAGATCCAGTCCCCCGGCACAAACAGAGTAATATTGTGTATGCTGTTCAGTGTCAGGAGGGCTGTGATCAGTCTTACATCGGGGAAACTAAACAGCCACTGGCCAAAAGGATGGCCCAGCACAGAAGATCAACATCATCAGGTCAGGACTCTGCGGTCTACACTCATCTCCAGGCCAGCGGTCACTCTTTCAGGGATGAAGATGTTCACATCCTTGATAGAGAGGAACAATGGTTTGAGAGAGGAGTAAAGGAGGCCATCTTTGTGAAAAGAAACCGTCCATCATTAAACAGAGGTGGAGGCCTCCGGGTTCAACTGTCCCCCACTTACAATGCTGTTATTGCTGGTATCACTCAGCCCTCTGTGAATAGCAAACAACCATCAGGGTGTTAACGATCCATCGTCAGGCTGATGGTCCTCCTTGATCATGTGAGCAGCTGGTTTCGGCTGTCATCAGCCAACTGGTTGATCCACTGTGGGAGGGTGCTATTTATAAGACTGAGTTGAACACAGCTTCTCAGACTGAGGAAGTCTTTCGGACGAAAGACGTGTAATAGATTAATAATAGTAATAAATGTAGAATAAGGTATTTAAACACTTACTGATTTACTATTATTGTAGATGCGCAGTTTAGCAGACTTTAATCTTGCACAAACTGCCACCAAAGAGCGAGTTCTTCCTTTTTCCGATACTAAGTTGTTTTTACTGTGATTAGACAAGAAATGTAATTTCACGCTTAGACTTCAATTTATATTGGTCTACCAAAAATATAGACCTTTTATTGAAACTATCACAAGAATTACATTAAAACATTTGTATCGATATTAGCTCTGATTTAATAACTACGTTGACAAGAATTCAAATTAAAACAAACAGACAGTTGGACCTTTCTGTTGGCACATTACTTAAAGTTTACCATGATGAAAATAAACATAAGGAGGAGTTTAAGGAGGAAAGATAAAAGATTGAAATGAAATGGTTGAATCTTATCTTGAGATGTTTAACCAGTGATAGCACCCTCTGCTCGGTTTCGGCTGGACGTCCGTCCCGTGATGAAACACTTTTACCTTCGTGAAGATGATCCTGTCTCAACTCCGGTAAATTAGTCAAGCCAGACGCGCAGGCTGCTGCGTTTTACAGGCGACCACTTTCATCTTGCCACGGTCTCGTGAAGTCTGCGTCGGCCTCCCAGAGTGATGCCTGGTTCTGGTTTTGTTCAAGATAACTTCAGAAAGAGTGTCACCGCTTGGAGCTGTGACACTCGAAGTGGTTCACAGCTGACGTGCTGTTTGAACCTTTGCTGAAGACGTGGGCCTTTGGTGCCTGGCCGGAACGTACATCAGCTTGGAGAAAAACGTCCGTGCGTCTTCCCTTCTCCCTCAGAACTCTCAAAACCCAGTGAGTGCTGAGAACTGAGTCCCAGCACGGAGACAAAACAAAAGGCAGGTGTGAAAACAGAGCACTCTCTGTTTAGGCACAGATGAATTGTTTTTAGAACGGACGGGAGACCGAAGATTAAGTTATGTCTAGAACTTCTCTTTCGTTCCAAAAACAGTTCAAACAAATAGACGGAGAATTGTTCCTTCAACTTTAAACACTTATTCTGCATAGAGCAGACAGTTCAAAACATGATCATTCTGAGATGTTCTCTTAACTTTGTCATATTTAAAATATACCAGTTTAGTAAAATCATCATTGAAATGACAAAAATACTGTTTGATCAATTCTGAATTAACACACATTAAAGAGAAAGTTCAATCTGATTAATTAGTGTCCATTAATTCATAATAATTGTTAAAATATATAAGTGTCCATCTGTCTCCTTGAGGTTCAAGCAAGTGTAACACTGAGTGATTCAGAGAGGTGTAGAGAGGTGTACTTGAAGGTCAAGACAGAAATATCAGAGGCTAGGTGTATCACTACAGTCCCCCTTTTTGGAAGTCATCGCCTGTCCTTGGGGATGAGTTCCAACACGAAAGGATACCACCGAATGTCTCTGACCTCTATGTAATCCAGCAAGCGAAAAAAAGTCAAAAAAAAGTTCAAAATTATATTCCCATAATGTTTTTGGAAATTCCATACTGTTCGTAGGTAATCCCATTGCGGCAAGCTTTTAATCCTATGGAAAACATAGTCTGTTAACCCATGGAGAACCGAAGTCTGTGATCCCTTGGAAAACAAAGTCTTATAATCCACAACGGTAAATCCACAACGATGGGGGTTATTGATTTCATCAGCAAGAATGGTTTTAATCAGCATGTAGAGGGGATCCCTCGATTGAAGCAGAGGAGGCGGGCCTTGGATGAAGGTTGAAGACCAACGTTGGATCAGCAGGTCCCCACATCGAAGGTTGCAGGCTGGTTGGCTTCCAGTCGGTGCCACCCTGGTTCAATGTGTCATGCAATTATGTGGTTTTAGGTGGGCTTATGATTGGGATTTTACATTAGGCTCTACCTATATGCACCTGGTATGTAAGCTATCATGGATTAGATCAGCTACAATTACCAATTAAGGGGTGGATCAATGCTGTAAAAATCAGATATAGGGATCTATACCTATAGAAATGGGGAGGGCTTCTTTAACGAAGGCCTCTTCATTCAAACTATTCCTCCATTCATTATTTAGTTTAGGTTAAACTAAAATAAAAAATGAAACTAGTTTGGTCTAAATGTCTGTTGTCTTTTAGACGAACGACGCAAGATTTGGTAATCCCTAAAAATTTTGAAGTCTATGGCGAGACTCATCAAAATGAATAGATCTAGAATAGAAACGATCGAATCGGTTCTACCTAAATGATTGGGAGATCAGTGTAGATTATAGTACCTTAAGTAGTATTAATCTACTATGACTCTTCAAAGATTGAGATCTTTAACAAAATGAACAGCATGTTGGCATAGTTAAAATCCATTTAAGTCTTCAACTTATCAACAATCAAAACCTCTTTTGGCTGGGAGTGTTCAGAAAACAATAACAACTTCAATAACACAAAAGTAGCAATTAAGCAACTAAAAAACAACGTTTCACTACGTCAAACTCACTCTGGTCGTCAGATTCCACGTCACACACAAGAAAAACAGTTCTTAGCTTTATAACCGATGTCAATTAAATCCTGCAGATTTAAACGGTTGTTAAGGTTAGTTTTTGTTGTGGGTTTTATGCTTAGCGTTTCTAAGTTCTAGTTGGAACGGTTTCTTTTCGCAACTAGAATAGTTTAAACTGTTTAGTTTATTTACTATCCTGTGCTTGGACGACCTTCTTTTCCCATGAAGTCTGTGAGTTTGCGAGATCTTTGTCGTTTGTGGGGTTATTGAAATCTTTGTCCTTGACATGGGCATGGCCTAACATCACCCCCCTGTGGTCATGAGGGACCAAGCACACGGGTGTGGACGTCCGTCCATGGGCACGAGTTAGGATGCCATTGTTTAGTTTAAGCTGTTCGCGCAGTTTATGGGGAACCTTGTACAGGAACCTTATAGGTCTCGGCCAACGTATCTCTGTACGTTTACCTCTTTCTGCGTAATGCAGGTGTGTCACAACTGTCGGCGCCGTCGCAGGCGTGTCTCTGTCGTTGTGATGTATGTCATCCCACTTCATGAATGAAGAGGTGCTCTTTGAGTCTGTAAGAACTATGTCATCTCTGAGTAGTTCTAGATTCAAATGCTCCTGAACCAAGGTTTCATCGAAAGCTTGGCTGATAACTGAATTACCTGTCCCAGAGGACAGCACAGCGTTCTCGGTGCGTGATCCTTGGACCTCCACACCGTCTTCTACCTGTGGTAGGAAGTGTGAGTCTGCCCCCCTTTTGTTTAAGGAGGGGTCCTCAAAATCAGTAACAATGAAGTCCAAGTGACTGTCAGCGTGTTGTAGACTGTCACTTTTTGGACTCAGATGTCCTCGAACCAAGGCTTCACTGAAAACTTGGCTGTATGCCGAATTACCTGTCCCACAGGACAGTACAGCGTCCTCGGTGTGTGATCCTTGGATCTTTACACCGTCCTCTACCTGTGGTAGGAAGTGTGAGTCAGCCCCCCTTTTGTTTGAGGAGGGGTCCTCAAAATCTGTAACAATGAAGTCCAAGTGACTGTCAGCGTGTAGTAGACTGTCACCTTGTGGGCTCAGATATCCTTGAACCAAGACTTCACTGAAAGCTTGGTTGTCTGCCGAATTACCTGTCCCACAGGACAGTACAGCGTCATCGGTGTGGGACCCTTGGGTCTCCACACCCTCTTCTACCTGTGGTAGGAAGTGGTCAGTGAGTGCTGAAGGTGTCAGCTCGCAGAGGAGGTTCTCGTGATGGGCCAGAGTCTGGTCCACCTGTTGAGTCTCCCCTGTCTCACCTGTAGTTGAAGGTTCACCTCCCGGTTCTGTGGTCTCGGTTGGGGAATCCCATGTGACCTCAGCGGTACCTGTTGTTAGACAGTCAGTGTCCTGACCTTGAGGAGGTACCACGATTGGCAGTGGACTGCTCACTGTGGCCCACATTGTCTGATTGCCATAATTTATAATCGCTTCAAAGCGATTTACAAAATCTTGGCCAACCACAAATGGAGCCCGGAGTGAGTCAAGTTCAGACACATATACCGGGTGGTATAGTGACATCTCGCCAATCTGCAAGTGAACCATGGCTATTAGGGTCGTACTCGTCTTTGCGAGGCCTTGTAGCTCACCATAAGTGTATTTCACAAAGGGTATTTGCCTGCCAACATCGTTAGCGGCGGTCCTCAGCTCCTCAAACAGTTCGGCTGACATGGTAGACACGTCTGAGCCGCTAACCAGGAGCGCTTCTTGCTCTAGGACCCCTTCCAATGTGAGTGGGAGGTAAGCTCTCCTAGCTTTACCCCTTCTTACAAAGTGACACAGAAACCGTTCAGGTTTTTCCACACGTGTCTGTGTACGTGTGACTCTGTCTGTGTAATCGTCGTCGCTGTCAGCATCATGATGGCTGTCTGCCTCATGACCTTCAGGATGTGGATTTTCAGGACGCTGATCATCAGCAATTTGTTTGCTGTCAGCATTTACATCAGTGTTGACGTTGTTGATGTCAACTGTGTGCACTGAGTTGTTGCAAAAGGCAGTGCTGCGCATCGCTTCATCAGGTGGAACAACGTTGTTTGTGTTATCATCAAGGACAACGTCGCACGTTGTGTCAGCGTGGTCAACCACTGTAACATTCAAATCATTTGACAAACAACTCACAACCTCAGTCACGTTCTCGCGCGGAGGCGCCGTTTCCATAATCTGGAGCATGTGTGACTCACTGCATGTCTCAAACTGTGCAGTTCGAGGGGCAGGGGCAGGAGGGCCGCTTCTCGGGGGCACATGTCGGGACAGACCATTTTTCAAAGGGTCACGGTTCCCATGCAACCGCCTTCGAATCTCACCCACTGTGAGATCCATGAGAGAACTCTTTTGGTTCGATCCGAACCATCTGTGTTCATCTAGAGAGCGAACACCTGCCTCGTGTGGTTCACTGCTCATCTCAAGGTTTTCAACCTGAGGGGCAGGGGCAGAAGAACCTCCTGTGAACTGATCTGAGTCACTGGTCCAGCTGGACTTGACCTGTTGTTTGTTATCATGAGGGACCTGTTCAATGTTGCACGCTGAAGGAGAGGGAACCTCTTCTAATGTCTGCGAGTGGGATGTGACCTTTTGACCTGGGCACACCACTGAGGGTGTTTTCCGTCGTTCGAGTATGTCAAAAAATTCCACAGCACATTGTTTAATTTCTGCCATGGTACACTCTTCGCAATTAACATTGAAGCGAACACATTTCATTATGAACGGTATCAAATTCAACGTGAACCGTCTTTTAAACTCCACATCTTCCTCTATTCCAGGTACAGCTTTATTCCCTGTGTAAACAGAGAGGAGCCTGTCATAAAACACCAGGGGATGTTCACCTGGTTCCTGAAGGACGTTCTTTGCAGCTAAGTGCCTATCAAAGGATGCACCTGTTATAACGTCCATCTTCTACT
>JBBPBX010091733.1:0-13876 GCA_038048925.1 Garcialebias charrua
GTGAGTCGGTCGGTGAGTCGGTCGGTGAGTCGGTCGGTGAGTTGGTGAGTCGGTCGGTGAGTCGGTCGGTGAGTCTGTGAATGAGTCTGAGTGAGTCAGTCAGTCAGTCAGTGAATGAGTCTGAGTGAGTGAGTCAGTCAGTCAGTGAATGAGTCTGAGTGAGTCAGTCAGTTAATGAGTCTGAGTGAGTCAGTCAGTGAATGAATCTGAGTGAGTCAGTCAGTGAATGAGTCAGTCGGTCAGTCAGTGAATGAGTCTGAGTGAGTGAGTGAGTCAGTCGGTCAGTCAGCCAGTGAATGAGTCTGAGTGAGTGAGTGAGTTAGTCAGTCAGTCAGTCAGTCAGTGAATGAGTCTCAGTCAGTCAGTGAAAGAGTCTGAGTGATTGAGTCAGTCAGTCAGTCAGTCAGTCATTGAGTCAGTGAATGAGTCTGAGTGAGTGAGTGAGTCAGTCAGTCAGTGAATGAGTCTGAGTGATTGAGTCAGTCAGTCAGTGAATGAGTCTGAGTGATTGAGTCGGTCAGTCAGTGAATGAGTCTGAGTGAGTGAGTCAGTCAGTCAGTGAATGAGTCTGAGTGATTGAGTCAGTGATTGAGTCAGTCAGTCAGTCAGTGAATGAGTCTGAGTGAGTGAGTGAGTCAGTCAGTCAGTCAGTGAATGAGTCTGAGTGAGTGAGTCGGTCAGTCAGTCAGTGAATGAGTCTGAGTGATTGATTGAGTCAGTCAGTCAGTCAGTCAGTGAATGAGTCTGAGTGATTGAGTCAGTGATTGAGTCAGTCAGTCAGTCAGTGAGTCAGTGAATGAGTCGTGAGTGAGTCAGTCAGTCAGTCAGTGAGTCAGTGAATGAGTCTGAGTGAGTGAGTGAGTCAGTCAGTCAGTGAATGAGTCTGAGTGATTGAGTCAGTGATTGAGTCAGTCAGTCAGTCAGTGAATGAGTCTGAGTGAGTGAGTGAGTGAGTCAGTCAGTCAGTGAGTGAGTGAGTCAGTCAGTCAGTGAATGAGTCTGAGTGAATGAGTCTGAGTGAGTGAGTGAGTTAGTCAGTCAGTCAGTCAGTCAGTGAATGAGTCTGAGTGAGTGAGTGAGTCAGTCAGTCAGTCAGTGAATGAGTCTCAGTCAGTCAGTGAATGAGTCTGAGTGATTGAGTCAGTGATTGAGTCAGTCAGTCAGTCAGTCAGTCAGTGAGTCAGTGAATGAGTCTGAGTGAGTGAGTCAGTCAGTTAGTCAGTGAATGAGTCTGAGTGATTGAGTCAGTGATTGAGTCAGTCAGTCAGTCAGTCAGTGAATGAGTCTGAGTGAGTGAGTCAGTCAGTCAGTCAGTCAGTGAATGAGTCTGAGTGAGTGAGTCAGTCAGTCATTGAGTCAGTGAATGAGTCTGAGTGAGTGAGTGAGTCAGTCAGTCAGTCAGTGAATGAGTCTGAGTGAGTGAGTTAGTCAGTGAATGAGTCTGAGTGAGGAGTCAGTCAGTGAATGAGTCTGAGTGAGTGAGTCAGTCAGTCAGTGAATGAGTCTGAGTGAGTGAGTCAGTCAGTCAGTGAATGAGTCTGAGTGAGTGAGTCAGTCAGTCAGTGAATGAGTCTGAGTGAGTGAGTCAGTCAGTCAGTGAATGAGTCTGAGTGAGTGAGTCAGTCAGTCAGTGAATGAGTCTGAGTGAGTGAGTCAGTCAGTCAGTGAATGAGTCTGAGTGAGTGAGTCAGTCAGTCAGTGAATGAGTCTGAGTGAGTGAGTGAGTCAGTCAGTGAATGAGTCTGAGTGAGTGAGTGAGTCAGTCAGTGAATGAGTCTGAGTGAGTGAGTGAGTCAGTCAGTGAATGAGTCTGAGTGAGTGAGTCAGTCAGTCAGTGAATGAGTCTGAGTGAGTGAGTGAGTCAGTCAGTAGTGAATGAGTCTGAGTGAGTGAGTGAGTCAGTCAGTGAATGAGTCTGAGTGAGTGAGTGAGTCAGTCAGTGAATGAGTCTGAGTGAGTGAGTGAGTCAGTCAGTGAATGAGTCTGAGTGAGTGAGTCAGTCAGTCAGTGAATGAGTCTGAGTGAGTGAGTCAGTCAGTCAGTGAATGAGTCTGAGTGAGTGAGTCAGTCAGTCAGTGAATGAGTCTGAGTGAGTGAGTCAGTCAGTCAGTGAATGAGTCTGAGTGAGTGAGTCAGTCAGTCAGTGAATGAGTCTGAGTGAGTGAGTCAGTCAGTCAGTGAATGAGTCTGAGTGAGTGAGTCAGTCAGTCAGTGAATGAGTCTGAGTGAGTGAGTCAGTCAGTCAGTCAGTGAATGAGTCTGAGTGAGTGAGTCAGTCAGTCAGTCAGTCAGTGGAATGAGTCTGAGTGAGTGAGTCAGTGATTGAGTCAGTCAGTCAGTCAGTGAGTCAGTGAATGAGTCTGAGTGAGTGAGTCAGTCAGTTAGTCAGTGAATGAGTCTGAGTGATTGAGTCAGTGATTGAGTCAGTCAGTCAGTCAGTCAGTCAGTGAATGAGTCTGAGTGAGTCAGTCAGTCAGTCAGTCAGTGACTGAGTCTGAGTGAGTCAGTCAGTCAGTCAGTCAGTGAATGAGTCTGAGTGAGTCAGTCAGTCAGTCAGTCATTGAGTCAGTGAATGAGTCTGAGTGAGTGAGTCAGTCAGTCAGTCAGTCAGTGAATGAGTCTGAGTGAGTGAGTCAGTCAGTCAGTCAGTGAATGAGTCTGAGTGAGTGAGTCAGTCAGTCAGTCAGTGAATGAGTCTGAGTGAGTGAGTCAGTCAGTCAGTCAGTGAATGAGTCTGAGTGAGTGAGTGAGTCAGTCAGTGAATGAGTCTGAGTGAGTGAGTGAGTCAGTCAGTGAATGAGTCTGAGTGAGTGAGTCAGTCAGTCAGTGAATGAGTCTGAGTGAGTGAGTCAGTCAGTCAGTGAATGAGTCTGAGTGAGTGAGTCAGTCAGTCAGTGAATGAGTCTGAGTGAGTGAGTCAGTCAGTCAGTGAATGAGTCTGAGTGAGTGAGTCAGTCAGTCAGTGAATGAGTCTGAGTGAGTGAGTGCAGTCAGTCAGTCAGTGAATGAGTCTGAGTGATTGAGTCAGTGATTGAGTGAGTGAGTGAGTCAGTCAGTCAGTCAGTGAATGAGTCTGAGTGATTGAGTCAGTGATTGAGTCAGTCAGTCAGTCAGTCAGTCAGTCAGTGAATGAGTCTGAGTGATTGAGTCAGTGATTGAGTCAGTCAGTCAGTCAGTCAGTCAGTCAGTGAATGAGTCTGAGTGATTGAGTCAGTGATTGAGTCAGTCAGTCAGTCAGTCAGTCAGTCAGTGAATGAGTCTGAGTGATTGAGTCAGTGATTGAGTCAGTCAGTCAGTCAGTCAGTCAGTGAATGAGTCTGAGTGATTGAGTCAGTGATTGAGTCAGTCAGTCAGTCAGTCAGTCAGTCAGTGAATGAGTCTGAGTGATTGAGTCAGTGATTGAGTCAGTCAGTCAGTCAGTCAGTGAATGAGTCTGAGTGATTGAGTCAGTGATTGAGTCAGTCAGTCAGTCAGTCAGTCAGTGAATGAGTCTGAGTGATTGAGTCAGTGATTGAGTCAGTCAGTCAGTCAGTCAGTCAGTGAATGAGTCTGAGTGAGTCAGTCAGTGATTGAGTCAGTCAGTCAGTCAGTCAGTCAGTGAATGAGTCTGAGTGAGTCAGTCAGTGATTGAGTCAGTCAGTCAGTCAGTCAGTCAGTGAATGAGTCTGAGTGATCAGTCAGTGATTGAGTCAGTCAGTCAGTCAGTCAGTCAGTGACTGAGTCTGAGTGAGTCAGTCAGTCAGTCAGTCAGTGAATGAGTCTGAGTGAGTCAGTCAGTCAGTCAGTCATTGAGTCAGTGAATGAGTCTGAGTGAGTGAGTCAGTCAGTCAGTCAGTCAGTGAATGAGTCTGAGTGAGTGAGTCAGTCAGTCAGTCAGTGAATGAGTCTGAGTGAGTGAGTCAGTCAGTCAGTCAGTGAATGAGTCTGAGTGAGTGAGTCAGTCAGTCAGTCAGTGAATGAGTCTGAGTGAGTGAGTCAGTCAGTCAGTCAGTGAATGAGTCTGAGTGAGTGAGTCAGTCAGTCAGTCAGTGAATGAGTCTGAGTGAGTGAGTCAGTCAGTCAGTCAGTGAATGAGTCTGAGTGAGTGAGTCAGTCAGTCAGTCAGTGAATGAGTCTGAGTGAGTGAGTCAGTCAGTCAGTCAGTGAATGAGTCTGAGTGAGTGAGTCAGTCAGTCAGTCAGTGAATGAGTCTGAGTGAGTGAGTCAGTCAGTCAGTGAATGAGTCTGAGTGAGTGAGTCAGTCAGTCAGTGAATGAGTCTGAGAGAGTGAGTCAGTGATTGAGTCAGTCAGTCAGTCAGTGAATGAGTCTGAGTGATTGATTCAGTCAGTCAGTCAGTCAGTCAGTGAATGAGTCTGAGTGAGTGAGTCAGTCAGTCAGTCAGTGAATGAGTCTGAGTAAGTGAGTGAGTCAGTCAGTCAGTGAATGAGTCTGAGTGAGTGAGTCAGTCAGTTAGTCAGTGAATGAGTCTGAGTGAGTGAGTGAGTCAGTCAGTCAGTGAATGAGTCTGAGTGAGTGAGTGAGTCAGTCAGTCAGTGAATGAGTCTGAGTGATTGAGTCGGTGATTGAGTCAGTCAGTCAGTCAGTGAATGATCAGTCAGTCAGTGAATTAGTCTGAGTGAGTGAGTGAGTGAGTCAGTCAGTCAGTCAGTGAATGAGTCTGAGTGATTGAGTCAGTCGGTCAGTCAGTGAGTCAGTGAATGAGTCTGAGTGAGTGAGTCAGTCAGTCAGTCAGTCAGTGAATGAGTCTGAGTGATTGAGTCAGTGATTGAGTCAGTCAGTCAGTCAGTGAATGAGTCTGAGTGAGTGAATGAGTCTGAGTGAGTCAGTCAGTCAGTCAGTCATTGAGTCAGTGAATGAGTCTGAGTGAGTGAGTCAGTCAGTCAGTGAATGAGTCTGAGTGAGTGAGTCAGTCTGTCAGTGAATGAGTCTGAGTGAGTGAGTCCGTCAGTCAGTGAATGAGTCTGAGTGAGTGAGTGAGTCAGTCAGTCAGTGAATGAGTCTGAGTGAGTGAGTCAGTCAGTCAGTCAGTGAATGAGTCTGAGTGATTGAGTCGGTGATTGAGTCAGTCAGTCAGTGAATGAGTCTGAGTGAGTGAGTCAGTGATTGAGTCAGTCAGTCAGTCAGTCAGTGAATGAGTCTGAGTGATTGATTGAGTCAGTCAGTCAGTCAGTCAGTGAATGAGTCTGAGTGAGTGAGTCGGTCAGTCAGTCAGTGAATGAGTCTGAGTGAATGAGTCAGTCAGTGAATGAGTCTGAGTGAATGAGTCAGTCAGTGAATGAGTCTGAGTGAGTCAGTTGGTGAGTGAGTCAGTCGGCGAGTCAGTCGCGAGTGAGTCAGTCAGGTAGTCAGTGAATGAGTCTGAGTGAGTGAGTGAGTCAGTCAGTCGGTGAGCGAGTCAGTCAGTGAATGTCAGTGAGTGAATGAGTCTGAGTGAGTGAGTCAGTTAGTGAATGAGTCTGAGTGAGTGAGTCAGTTAGTGAATGAGTCTGAGTGAGTGAGTCAGTCAGTGAATGAGTCTGAGTGAGTGAGTGAGTGAGTCAGTCAGTGAATGAGTGAGTGAGTCAGTCGGTGAGTGAGTCTTAGTGAGTGAGTCATTCAGTCGGTGAGAGAGTCAGTCGGTGAATGAGTCGGAGTGAGTGAGTCAGTCAGTCGGCGAGCGAGTGAGTCAGTCAGTCAGTGAGTGAGTCTGAGTGAGTCAGTGAGTGAGTCTGAGTGAGTCAGTGAGTGAGTCTGAGTGAGTCAGTCAGTGAATGAGTCTGAGTGAGTCAGTCAGTGAATGAGTCTGAGTGAGTCAGTCAGTGAATGAGTCTGAGTGAGTCAGTCGGTGAATGAGTGAGTGAGTCAGTCGGCGAGTCGGTCGGTCGGTCGGCGGGTCGGTCGGCGAGTCGGTCGGCGAGTGAGTCAGTCGGCGAGTGAGTCAGTCGGCGAGTGAGTCAGTCGGCGAGTGAGTCAGTCGGCGAGTGAGTCTAAGTGAGTCCGTCGTTGAGTGAGTCAGTCGTTGAGTGAGTCAGTCAGTTGGTGAATGATTGAGTCTGAGTCAGTCAGTCAGTCGGCGAGTGAGTCAGTCAGTCGGTGAATGAGTCTGAGTGAGTCAGTCAGTCGGTGAATGAGTCTGAGTGAGTCAGTCAGTCAGTCGGTGAATGAGTCTGAGTGAGTGAGTCAGTCAGTCTGTGAGCGAGTCAGCTAGTGAATGAGATGGAGTGAGTGAGTCAGTCAGTCTATGAGCGAGTCAGTCGGTGAATGAGTTGAGTGAGTGAGTCAGTCAGTCGGCGAGCGAGTGAGTCAGTCAGTGAGTGAGTCAGTCGGTGAGTGAGTCAGTCGGCGAGTGAGTCTAAGTGAGTCCGTCGTTGAGTGAGTCAGTCGTCGAGTGAGTCAGTCAGTTGGTGAATGAATGAGTCTGAGTCAGTCAGTCAGTCGGCGAGTGAGTCAGTCAGTCGGTGAATGAGTCTGAGTGAGTCAGTCAGTCGGTGAATGAGTCTGAGTGAGTCAGTCAGTCGGTGATTGAGTCTGAGTGAGTCAGTCAGTCGATGAATGAGTCTGAGAGAGTCAGTCAGTCAGTCTGTGAGCGAGTCAGCTGGTGAATGAGTTGGAGTGAGTGAGTCAGTCAGTCTGTGAGCGAGTCAGTCGGTGAATGAGTTGGAGTGAGTTAGTCTGTCAGTCGACGAGCGAGTGAGTCAGTCAGTGAGTGAGTCTGAGTGAGTCAGTGAATGAGTCTGAGTGAGTCAGTCAGTCAGTGAATGAGTGAGTGAGTCAGTCAGTTGGTGAGTGAGTCAGTCGGCGAGTCAGTCAGTCAGTCAGTCAGTCAGTGAATGAGTCTGAGTGAGTGAGTCAGTCAGTGAATGAGTCTGAGTGAGTGAGTCAGTCGTTGAGTCAGTCGCGAGTGAGTCAGTCAGGCAGTCAGTGAATGAGTCTGAGTGAGTGAGTCAGTCAGTCAGTCGGTGAGCGAGTCAGTCAGTGAATGAGTCTGAGTGAGTGAATGAGTCTGAGTGAGTGAGTGAGTGAGTCGGTGAATGAGTCTGAGTGAGTGAGTCAGTCAGTCGGTGAGCGAGTCAGTCGGTGAATGAGTCGGAGTGAGTGAGTCAGTCAGTCGGCGAGCGAGTGAGTCAGTCAGTCAGTGAGTGAGTCAGTCAGTCAGTGAGTGAGTCTGAGTGAGTCAGTGAATGAGTCTGAGTGATTGATTCAGTCAGTCAGTCAGTCAGTCAGTGAATGAGTCTGAGTGAGTGAGTCAGTCAGTCAGTCAGTGAATGAGTCTGAGTAAGTGAGTGAGTCAGTCAGTCAGTGAATGAGTCTGAGTGAGTGAGTCAGTCAGTTAGTCAGTGAATGAGTCTGAGTGAGTGAGTCAGTCAGTCAGTCAGTCAGTCAGTCAGTCAGTCAGTCAGTCAGTCAGTAGTGAGTCAGTCAGTCAGTCAGTCAGTCAGTCAGTGAATGAGTCTGAGTGAGTGAGTCAGTCAGTCAGTCAGTCAGTGAATGAGTCTGAGTGAGTGAGTCAGTCAGTCAGTCAGTCAGTGAATGAGTCTGAGTGAGTGAGTCAGTCAGTCAGTCAGTGAATGAGTCTGAGTGAGTGAGTCAGTCAGTCAGTCAGTGAATGAGTCTGAGTGAGTGAGTCAGTCAGTCAGTCAATGAATCAGACTGAGTGAGTCAGTCAGTCAGTCAGTGAATGAGTCTGAGTGAGTGAGTCAGTCAGTCAGTCAGTGAATGAGTCTGAGTGATTGAGTCAGTCAGTCAGTCAGTCAGTGAATGAGTCTGAGTGATTGAGTCAGTGATTGAGTCAGTCAGTCAGTCAGTGAGTCAGTGAATGAGTCTGAGTGAGTGAGTGAGTCAGTCAGTCAGTGAATGAGTCTGAGTGATTGAGTCAGTGATTGAGTCAGTCAGTCAGTCAGTGAATGAGTCTGAGTGAGTGAGTGAGTGAGTCAGTCAGTCAGTGAGTGAGTGAGTCAGTCAGTCAGTGAATGAGTCTGAGTGAATGAGTCTGAGTGAGTGAGTGAGTTAGTCAGTCAGTCAGTCAGTCAGTGAATGAGTCTGAGTGAGTGAGTGAGTCAGTCAGTCAGTCAGTGAATGAGTCTCAGTCAGTCAGTGAATGAGTCTGAGTGATTGAGTCAGTGATTGAGTCAGTCAGTCAGTCAGTCAGTCAGTGAGTCAGTGAATGAGTCTGAGTGAGTGAGTCAGTCAGTTAGTCAGTGAATGAGTCTGAGTGATTGAGTCAGTGATTGAGTCAGTCAGTCAGTCAGTCAGTGAATGAGTCTGAGTGAGTGAGTCAGTCAGTCAGTCAGTCAGTGAATGAGTCTGAGTGAGTGAGTCAGTCAGTCATTGAGTCAGTGAATGAGTCTGAGTGAGTGAGTGAGTCAGTCAGTCAGTCAGTGAATGAGTCTGAGTGAGTGAGTTAGTCAGTGAATGAGTCTGAGGGAGTCAGTCGGTGAGTGAGTCTGAGTGAGTGAGTCAGTCAGTCAGTGAATGAGTCTGAGTGAGTGAGTCAGTCAGTCAGTGAATGAGTCTGAGTGAGTGAGTCAGTCAGTCAGTGAATGAGTCTGAGTGAGTGAGTCAGTCAGTCAGTGAATGAGTCTGAGTGAGTGAGTCAGTCAGTCAGTGAATGAGTCTGAGTGAGTGAGTCAGTCAGTCAGTGAATGAGTCTGAGTGAGTGAGTCAGTCAGTCAGTGAATGAGTCTGAGTGAGTGAGTGAGTCAGTCAGTGAATGAGTCTGAGTGAGTGAGTGAGTCAGTCAGTGAATGAGTCTGAGTGAGTGAGTGAGTCAGTCAGTGAATGAGTCTGAGTGAGTGAGTCAGTCAGTCAGTGAATGAGTCTGAGTGAGTGAGTCAGTCAGTCAGTGAGTGAGTCAGTCAGTGAATGAGTCTGAGTGAGTGAGTGAGTCAGTCAGTGAATGAGTCTGAGTGAGTGAGTGAGTCAGTCAGTGAATGAGTCTGAGTGAGTGAGTGAGTCAGTCAGTGAATGAGTCTGAGTGAGTGAGTCAGTCAGTCAGTGAATGAGTCTGAGTGAGTGAGTCAGTCAGTCAGTGAATGAGTCTGAGTGAGTGAGTCAGTCAGTCAGTGAATGAGTCTGAGTGAGTGAGTCAGTCAGTCAGTGAATGAGTCTGAGTGAGTGAGTCAGTCAGTCAGTGAATGAGTCTGAGTGAGTGAGTCAGTCAGTCAGTGAATGAGTCTGAGTGAGTGAGTCAGGTCAGTCAGTGAATGAGTCTGAGTGAGTGAGTCAGTCAGTCAGTCAGTGAATGAGTCTGAGTGAGTGAGTCAGTCAGTCAGTCAGTCAGAATGAGTCTGAGTGAGTGAGTCAGTGATTGAGTCAGTCAGTCAGTCAGTGAGTCAGTGAATGAGTCTGAGTGAGTGAGTCAGTCAGTTAGTCAGTGAATGAGTCTGAGTGATTGAGTCAGTGATTGAGTCAGTCAGTCAGTCAGTCAGTCAGTGAATGAGTCTGAGTGAGTCAGTCAGTCAGTCAGTCAGTGACTGAGTCTGAGTGAGTCAGTCAGTCAGTCAGTCAGTGAATGAGTCTGAGTGAGTCAGTCAGTCAGTCAGTCATTGAGTCAGTGAATGAGTCTGAGTGAGTGAGTCAGTCAGTCAGTCAGTCAGTGAATGAGTCTGAGTGAGTGAGTCAGTCAGTCAGTCAGTGAATGAGTCTGAGTGAGTGAGTCAGTCAGTCAGTCAGTGAATGAGTCTGAGTGAGTGAGTCAGTCAGTCAGTGAATGAGTCTGAGTGAGTGAGTGAGTCAGTCAGTGAATGAGTCTGAGTGAGTGAGTCAGTCAGTCAGTGAATGAGTCTGAGTGAGTGAGTCAGTCAGTCAGTGAATGAGTCTGAGTGAGTGAGTCAGTCAGTCAGTGAATGAGTCTGAGTGAGTGAGTCAGTCAGTCAGTGAATGAGTCTGAGTGAGTGAGTCAGTCAGTCAGTGAATGAGTCTGAGTGAGTGAGTCAGTCAGTCAGTGAATGAGTCTGAGTGAGTGAGTGAGTCAGTCAGTCAGTCAGTGAATGAGTCTGAGTGATTGAGTCAGTGATTGAGTGAGTGAGTGAGTCAGTCAGTCAGTCAGTGAATGAGTCTGAGTGATTGAGTCAGTGATTGAGTCAGTCAGTCAGTCAGTCAGTCAGTCAGTGAATGAGTCTGAGTGATTGAGTCAGTGATTGAGTCAGTCAGTCAGTCAGTCAGTCAGTCAGTGAATGAGTCTGAGTGATTGAGTCAGTGATTGAGTCAGTCAGTCAGTCAGTCAGTCAGTCAGTGAATGAGTCTGAGTGATTGAGTCAGTGATTGAGTCAGTCAGTCAGTCAGTCAGTCAGTGAATGAGTCTGAGTGATTGAGTCAGTGATTGAGTCAGTCAGTCAGTCAGTCAGTCAGTGAATGAGTCTGAGTGATTGAGTCAGTGATTGAGTCAGTCAGTCAGTCAGTCAGTCAGTGAATGAGTCTGAGTGATTGAGTCAGTGATTGAGTCAGTCAGTCAGTCAGTCAGTCAGTGAATGAGTCTGAGTGATTGAGTCAGTGATTGAGTCAGTCAGTCAGTCAGTCAGTCAGTGAATGAGTCTGAGTGAGTCAGTCAGTGATTGAGTCAGTCAGTCAGTCAGTCAGTCAGTGAATGAGTCTGAGTGAGTCAGTCAGTGATTGAGTCAGTCAGTCAGTCAGTCAGTCAGTGAATGAGTCTGAGTGAGTCAGTCAGTCAGTCAGTCAGTGACTGAGTCTGAGTGAGTCAGTCAGTCAGTCAGTCAGTGAATGAGTCTGAGTGAGTCAGTCAGTCAGTCAGTCATTGAGTCAGTGAATGAGTCTGAGTGAGTGAGTCAGTCAGTCAGTCAGTCAGTGAATGAGTCTGAGTGAGTGAGTCAGTCAGTCAGTCAGTCAGTGAATGAGTCTGAGTGAGTGAGTCAGTCAGTCAGTCAGTGAATGAGTCTGAGTGAGTGAGTCAGTCAGTCAGTCAGTGAATGAGTCTGAGTGAGTGAGTCAGTCAGTCAGTCAGTGAATGAGTCTGAGTGAGTGAGTCAGTCAGTCAGTCAGTGAATGAGTCTGAGTGAGTGAGTCAGTCAGTCAGTCAGTGAATGAGTCTGAGTGAGTGAGTCAGTCAGTCAGTCAGTGAATGAGTCTGAGTGAGTGAGTCAGTCAGTCAGTCAGTGAATGAGTCTGAGTGAGTGAGTCAGTCAGTCAGTCAGTGAATGAGTCTGAGTGAGTGAGTCAGTCAGTCAGTCAGTGAATGAGTCTGAGTGAGTGAGTCAGTCAGTCAGTGAATGAGTCTGAGTGAGTGAGTCAGTCAGTCAGTGAATGAGTCTGAGTGAGTCAGTGAGTCAGTCAGTCAGTCAGTGAATGAGTCTGAGTTGATTCAGTCAGTCAGTCAGTCAGTCAGTGAATGAGTCTGAGTGAGTGAGTCAGTCAGTCAGTCAGTGAATGAGTCTGAGTAAGTGAGTGAGTCAGTCAGTCAGTGAATGAGTCTGAGTGAGTGAGTCAGTCAGTTAGTCAGTGAATGAGTCTGAGTGAGTGAGTGAGTCAGTCAGTCAGTGAATGAGTCTGAGTGAGTGAGTGAGTCAGTCAGTCAGTGAATGAGTCTGAGTGATTGAGTCGGTGATTGAGTCAGTCAGTCAGTCAGTGAATGATCAGTCAGTCAGTGAATGAGTCTGAGTGAGTGAGTGAGTGAGTGAGTCAGTCAGTCAGTCAGTGAATGAGTCTGAGTGATTGAGTCAGTCGGTCAGTCAGTGAGTCAGTGAATGAGTCTGAGTGAGTGAGTCAGTCAGTCAGTCAGTCAGTGAATGAGTCTGAGTGATTGAGTCAGTGATTGAGTCAGTCAGTCAGTCAGTGAATGAGTCTGAGTGAGTGAATGAGTCTGAGTGAGTCAGTCAGTCAGTCAGTCATTGAGTCAGTGAATGAGTCTGAGTGAGTGAGTCAGTCAGTCAGTGAATGAGTCTGAGTGAGTGAGTCAGTCTGTCAGTGAATGAGTCTGAGTGAGTGAGTCCGTCAGTCAGTGAATGAGTCTGAGTGAGTGAGTGAGTCAGTCAGTCAGTGAATGAGTCTGAGTGAGTGAGTCAGTCAGTCAGTCAGTGAATGAGTCTGAGTGATTGAGTCGGTGATTGAGTCAGTCAGTCAGTGAATGAGTCTGAGTGAGTGAGTCAGTGATTGAGTCAGTCAGTCAGTCAGTCAGTGAATGAGTCTGAGTGATTGATTGAGTCAGTCAGTCAGTCAGTCAGTGAATGAGTCTGAGTGAGTGAGTCGGTCAGTCAGTCAGTGAATGAGTCTGAGTGAGTGAGTCAGTCAGTCAGTCAGTGAATGAGTCTCAGTCAGTCAGTGAATGAGTCTGAGTGATTGAGTCAGTGATTGAGTCAGTCAGTCAGTCAGTGAGTCAGTGAATGAGTCTGAGTGAGTGAGTCAGTCAGTCAGTCAGTGAATGAGTCTGAGTGATTGATTGAGTCAGTCAGTCAGTCAGTCAGTGAATGAGTCTGAGTGAGTGAGTCGGTCAGTCAGTCAGTGAATGAGTCTGAGTGAGTGAGTCAGTCAGTCAGTCAGTGAATGAGTCTCAGTCAGTCAGTGAATGAGTCTGAGTGATTGAGTCAGTGATTGAGTCAGTCAGTCAGTCAGTGAGTCAGTG
Source organism: Garcialebias charrua (assembly GCA_038048925.1). Taxonomy (NCBI): domain Eukaryota; kingdom Metazoa; phylum Chordata; class Actinopteri; order Cyprinodontiformes; family Rivulidae; genus Garcialebias; species Garcialebias charrua. The sequence goes on from JBBPBX010091733.1 coordinate 12,556, forward strand.
AATGAGTCTGAGTGAGTGAGTCAGTCAGTCAGTCAGTGAATGAGTCTGAGTGATTGAGTCAGTGATTGAGTCAGTCAGTCAGTCAGTGAATGAGTCTGAGTGAGTGTGAGTGAGTGAGTCAGTCAGTGAATGAGTCTGAGTGAGTGAGTCAGTCAGTCAGTCAGTGAATGAGTCTGAGTGAGTCAGTCAGTCAGTCAGTCAGTGAATGAGTCTGAGTGAGTGAGTCGGTCAGTCAGTCAGTGAATGAGTCTGAGTGAGTGAGTCGGTCAGTCAGTCAGTGAATGAGTCTCAGTCAGTCAATGAATGAGTCTGAGTGATTGAGTCAGTGATTGAGTCAGTCAGTCAGTCAGTGAGTCAGTGAATGAGTCTGAGTGAGTGAGTCAGTCAGTCAGTCAGTCAGTGAATGAGTCTGAGTGATTGAGTCAGTGATTGAGTCAGTCAGTCAGTCAGTGAATGAGTCTGAGTGAGTGAATGAGTCTGAGTGAGTCAGTCAGTCAGTCAGTCATTGAGTCAGTGAATGAGTCTGAGTGAGTGAGTCAGTCAGTCAGTGAATGAGTCTGAGTGAGTCAGTCAGTCAGTCAGTCAGTGAATGAGTCTGAGTGAGTCAGTCAGTCAGTCAGTCATTGAGTCAGTGAATGAGTCTGAGTGAGTGAGTCAGTCAGTCAGTCAGTCAGTGAATGAGTCTGAGTGAGTGAGTCAGTCAGTCAGTCAGTGAATGAGTCTGAGTGAGTGAGTCAGTCAGTCAGTCAGTGAATGAGTCTGAGTGAGTGAGTCAGTCAGTCAGTCAGTGAATGAGTCTGAGTGAGTGAGTCAGTCAGTCAGTCAGTGAATGAGTCTGAGTGAGTGAGTCAGTCAGTCAGTGAATGAGTCTGAGTGAGTGAGTCAGTCAGTCAGTCAGTGAATGAGTCTGAGTGATTGAGTCAGTCAGTCAGTCAGTCATTGAGTCAGTGAATGAGTCTGAATGAGTGAGTCAGTCAGTCAGTCAGTGAATGAGTCTGAGTGATTGAGTCGGTCAGTCAGTGAATGAGTCTGAGTGAGTGAGTCAGTCAGTCAGTGAATGAGTCTGAGTGATTGAGTCAGTGATTGAGTCAGTCAGTCAGTGAATGAGTCTGAGTGAGTGAGTGAGTGAGTGAGTGAGTGAGTGAGTGAGTGAGTGAGTGAGTGAGTGAGTGAGTGAGTCAGTGAGTCAGTCAGTCAGTCAGTCAGTCAGTCAGTCAGTCAGTCTAGTCAGTCAGTCAGTCAGTCAGTCAGTCAGTCAGTCTGTCAGTCAGTCAGTCAGTCAGTCAGTCAGTCAGTCAGTCAGTCAGTCAGTCAGTCAGTC
>JBBPBX010091736.1:0-13875 GCA_038048925.1 Garcialebias charrua
CAGAGCTTGTTTGTATTTAGCACAGGAGCAGCAGTTCTTCCTTCTGTCTGGAAAAGCTGCTGTTTCCGGGTTTACACTCGTCCTCGCTCGAGTGTCCTTTGGCAGCTACAGCCACATTGGAAGGGAAACGTGGGTCAGAGGAGTTAGGCACACCTTATGATGATCGTTTCTTGTTGGTGATTCCAAACAAGGACATTTTGCTATTTAAATGGTTAACTTAGCAAAGTTAAGTCGGGTGCTCTGGACGGATAAAAAAAAAAAAACTGAAACGTTTTGTCTTTTATCCAAAATACTTCTTCAGTCTGAGGAGCTGCACTAAACTCAGTCTTATAAATAGCACCTAGCATAGTGGATCAACCAGTTTGCTGTTAGCCAAAACTAGCTGTTCACGTGATGAAAGAGGACAGCCAGCCTAACGACCAATCATTAATACACTGATGGCCACTTGCTATTCACAGAGGACTGAATGATACTACAAAGTAGCAATACCAGCTAGTTATTGTCACTCAAGCTATGTTTACATGCGCAAAATTCTGGATCGAAACGTTTTCAGATTAAATAATTTATTTGTACAGTATAGTTTACATGGACACAATCCGTTCACGACAAGCGTTTTTTCATTCATTCAACCTTTCTGTTTACATGCAGCAGGCTTTGTTCGAACAGAAGTACTGCCCTGACATGCGCAGAGTGGTAAACTCGCCTTAAAAAAAACACTAATAAAACCACAGAAGAAGAAGTTCTTCTTCTGGGATGAACGTAAACAAACCTGAGCGCCCAAAATGGACCCGTGACAGGTTTTACTGCACTCCCTGACTGAGCTACAGGTGATGCAGATCATTTTGAGCTCTTTCAAAGTTTCTAGTAGAAATGATGTCACTCACCAACCAGTTTTGTTTCCCCCGACATGCTAATATTATTAGCATAAGCCGGGCGGAAATACGTGAAGTAGATATAGTTTGCACATGCAGTCAGGTCAGTTTTTCACGATCAGAATAAATTGAACAGATTAAGTGTTTACATGCACAGCGTTCGGATTATGAATTGGCATGAACCACCCATCTCATTCTGATTACAAATTATTTTAGATAGAGCTGAATCAGTTCAGAATAATCCAAATGGAATGTTTACATGATGCATTTTTATTCCGAATGGCCCTTTAGTCCGGTTACTTACCGGTACGTTCATGTAAACGTAGCTTCAGTCACTCAGACCTTTGTGAATAGCAAGCGGCCCATCAGGGCATTAACTATCAGTTGTTAGGCTGGTGGTCCTCCTTTATCATGTGAACAGCAAGTTATGGCTAACATAAACTGGTTGAACCACCACACTAGGTACTATTTATAAGACTGAGTTTAGTGCAGCTCTTCAGACTGACAAAGTCTTTTGGATAAAAAATAAATAAAACATTTCAACAGTTTCTAAAAAAAATATCTGTACAGGGGACCTGGCAACTATTTATTTTTTATTTTTCAGCCTGGATAAAATTGAGCATGCTTCAGGTTAAATGGTTATCATTTGTGTGGGACGTTATTAGAAACAATGCCTGTTCACCAGGGTTGTATAACTCGAGAGGATGTTCTAGCCTTCTTTCTCAGAATACCAACACTTCAAAGCGTCCTGTGTTGGTTAAGAGCTGGAATTGATTGAGTTTCACTGCGGGTCGGAGAGCAGCGAGGGGCCGACTGCAGGCCGTCAGCCAGACCGACATGGAAAGACTAAAGATGGACAGCTGGGTGTTGGAGTAAAGGAGCGAGGAGCATATCTGACTGGAAATAACACTCGCAGTTGGTGTTTATTTTGTCAAGGCCTGCCAATCATCCTCAGGAGCACACAAAGCTGACGAGGCATTCGTTGTACATTTACCTCAGTTTGTTTCGCTGACGTTTGAGCTCAAACTGGGAGTAAGAAGAAATCATCGGGATACTTGTATGTAGAGAGTGTTGAAAAAGACACTCTGGAGGAAGAAGAAGTGTTTGAAGGCCATATTAGGAGTTGATTTATTTATCTTGCATAATTGTTGAATCAAGTTTTGAAATTTGCTGCGTTTTGTCAAGATTTGTATTTAAAACTTCTGTGCCGACAGCAGGAAGGTGACCCGACGTCTGATAAGAACCATCTGAAGAAGAAAACCGATGCTTCTTGGAGCCAAGTGAGGACTCAGCCCCCATCCAGTCTGTAATCTGACTTGGATCAATGCTGGCTTTGGGGATTACAGATGAGATAGCAAAAACAACAAAAACACAAAAGCCAACTAAATTAAAATGAAGACATTTCTGAGCAAAAGCAGGCATTCTGACTGATTTTTTAAGTATAATTAAAAAAACTTTACTAATCTCTACAGTTTGAACAAAACATGTTTTGATCTGACAATACCTTTCATAAAGAGCCATTCATTCAACCTTTATTTAGGCAGGTTAATCCCATTGAGCCTCGAGGACTCATTTACAAGAGAGACCTGGCTACAAACAAAGAATGATGACAACAGCAACAGTAGATTTTCCTTGGACAATCAACAATAGACAATCATAAGAGAGGCATACAGATTAAAATAACAAGTTAAAACAAAGATGTCAAAGTAGCAAAACAGACAGATTATAAGGCAAATGTAGAAAATCAAAAACAGGAACATGTCTGCATTGGTTTTTGCCAGGATTCCAACAGATTCTTAAAGCCATTTAGAGAGGTCAAGGTCGAGAGCTTCAGATCTTTTTGTAAAATATTCCAGAAGCAGGAGCGGAGTAGGAGAAGGCCCTTTTGCCAAGCTCAGTTCTCACTGATAGAACAAGAAGTGATTTGTTTATTTTTAAAATTTGTTCATTTTTAAAATACAATACTGTACAAAACAATCCCATAAACAATAACATACAAAATATAAAAAATGAAAGGTAGCAGAAGGAAGAAAATTCTTATTATATCTGCCCCTTTTTTCAAACAGTTAGTTCAATCAAAAATAATCTTCAGTAATGGAACAAAATGAATAACTCTTTCTTTTTAACTCTAATACAATACACATTACGCTACTTCATATATTATTCTTAACAATTCAGTTTTGATCATTTTCTTAAATGTAAACATTGACTTTGCATTTTTAACATCATTCTCCAAACCAATCCATAATCCAATTCCCTGGATTGAGGTAGATCGTCCCTTCAAATTAGTTCTGAATTATGGTTTTACAAATATATCTGTCCCCTTAAGATTATAACAACTTTGTCTTTTAACAAAATGTATTTGGATATTTTAGGGTAAAGCGTTATTCTGAGCCCTATACATAACTGATCAAATATTATAATCTACCAAAACATGGAACTTCAATAACTTCAGTTGATAAAATACTGTAATGTGCTTGATGGATGACAGTAATGTTTTCTAGTGATAATTCTTACAGTTCTTTTCTGTAAAACAAAAATAGGCGTTGTAATTATTTTACACGCTTTCCCCCAAACATCAATACAATAGATTAAGTGTGGAACAATGATTGTGTTATACAACAAATACAGAGCCTCGAACTTTGTATAGTACTGCAATAGATTTAGCTATTTTTATTCTTACAGAATTTGTGTTGTTTACATGTCAGTTTGTCATCAATGATAACACCCAAAAACTTCACCTCACTCACTCTACAAATCTCCATCCATTCCATCCATTTTCTTCCGCTTATCCGGGGTCGGGTCGCGGGGGTAGCAGCCTAAGTAGGGAGGCCCAGACTTCCCTCTCCCCAGCCACTTGGAGCAGCTCCTCTGGGGGAATCCCAAGGCGTTCCCAGGCCAGCCGAGAAACATAGTCCCTCCAGCGTGTCCTGGGTCTTCCTCTGGGTCTCCTCCCGGTGGGACATGCCCGGAACACCTCACCAGGGAGGCGTCCAGGAGGCATCCTAACCAGATGCCCGAGCCACCTCAACTGGCTCCTCTCGATGTGGAGAAGCAGCGGCTCTACTCCGAGTCCCTCCCGGATGACTGAGCTTCTCACCCTATCTCTAAGGGAGAGTCCAGACACCCTGCGGAGAAAACTCATTTCAGCCGCTTGTATCTGAGATCTTGTTCTTTCGGTCACAACCCAAAGCTCATGACCATAGATGAGGGTGGGAACGTAGATCGATCGGTAAATTGAGAGCTTTGCCTTTTGACTCAGCTCTCTCTTCACCACGACAGACCGGTACAGCGCCCGCTTCACTGCGGACGCTGCACCTATCCGCCTATCGATCTCACGCTCCAGTTTTCCCTCATTCGTGAACAAGACCCCGAGATACTTAAACTCCTCCACTTGGGGCAGGACCTCCTCCCCGACCCGGAGAGGGCATGCTACCCTTTTCCGGCTCAAGACCATGGCCTCGGATTTGGAGGAACTGATCCTCATCCCGGCCGCATCACACTCGGCTGCAAACCGCTCCAGCGAAAGCTGTAGATCACGACCTGATGAAGCCAATAGGACCACATCATCTGCAAAAAACAGAGAAGCAATTCTAAGGCCACCAAAACGGATCCTCTCAACACCTTGGCTGCGCCTAGAAATTCTGTCCATAAAAGTTATGACCAGAATCGGATGTTCATTTGGTCTACAAATCTCAACATCCTCAATTTTAAATGGAACATCAACAGTTCTTTTTTTATTACAGAATATCATGTAATTAGTTTTATCTACCGGTAGATTTAATGATAATTTATTGAGTTTAAACCAAGTTTGTATTTTGACAAATTTTGTCTTCATCAACTCCAACATCTTGTTCCATATCTTTACCCAAACAAAAAAAATGTGGTATCATCAGCAAAATGGACACATTTAAGGAGTCCTGACACATTTACCAATTCATTCACATATAAAATAAATAGCTTTGGTCCAAGTACAGAGCCTTGAGGAACTCCACATTTGATATTGCAGAGGTCAGATCTTACACCATTTATCTGTACAAACTGTTTCCTATCTTTCAAATAGCTAGATACCCACTGTAATGCTGGTCCTCTAATACCATATTTGTTCAATTTTTCAAGGAGAATGGTGTGATCAATAGTATTGAATGCTTTTTTTAAATCAACAAAAATACTGATACAATATTGTTTTTGATCGACAGCAGTAGTTATTTGTTCCATTAATTCCATGAGAGCCATTGATGTAGAGTTTTTTGCTCTAAACCCATACTGACTGTTGCTTAGAATATTTTGTTTATCTATAAATTGATCTAGTCTGTTTACAAATAGTTTTTCAAAATTTTTGAAAACTGTGGTAACAAGGATATTGGTCTAATTGTTGAACACACATTTATCACAATTTTTAAAAAGAGGAACTACCTTAGCTACTTTCATATTATCTAGGAATTTTCCTGTTGAGAATGATAAATTACATAATGTATACTGTACTGTATATGTAAACGCTCAATAACATGACTCATTATGTCCTTTACAAACATCATATCCATGTCCACCCAGTCTTTTGATCTCTTGTCTGTAAGATTTTTTACTACATTCATTATTTCTTCTTTGTCAGTTCCATTTAGAAAAATCCTGTTTGCACAACTTATAATTGAATAGCTCACATTATTATCTACTTTTGGTATTTTAGCTGCAAGGCTTGAGCCAACATTCGCAAAATAATGATTAAATCCATTTACAATTTAATTCTCATCATGAATTTCATCGTTGTCCTTTACAAAATATTGTGAAATACCCATTTTTACTTTATGATTCTTCAGAACACTATTCATTACTTGCCATGTTGCCTTCATATCACTATTTTATTCAATAAATCACTATAATATTCCTTCTTGTGTTTCCTTAAAATACATACTAATTAATTTGTACATTTCTTATATTTTTCTTCTGCGTTTTGTGTTCGCAATTTCAAGAAGCATGAATACAAATAATTCTTTTTTTTTTTAACAAGCATTTCTCAACCCTTTTGTCATCCATGGTTGGTCAACAATATTTCTCTTTGTATAATTTTTTTGCACACAATTTTTTTCATACAGAGCTTCTAAGATATTCATAAACTCATCATATGATCTGTTCACATCATCAACATACACGTCATTCCAGTCTTGTTTATCTAGATCCTCTTTTAATTTATCCAAAGCTTTTTTGATGTGTTTATTATCTTTTTCTTCGTTGTAACTGCTTTTGTGATGCTTTGATCATTTTTATAGATTGTGAAAACTGGTAAGTCGGTCGTTAAAATACCACCTATCACATCCCCATTTGTAATATTTGTGAAAATATTATCAATTATTGTGGCACTATGAGTAGTAATTCTTGTTGGCTTTGATATCAACGGATACATATTTAAACTGTACATTGAATTTATAAATGTACTGATGTTATTTGAATCTGTTTCATTTCCCAGATCAATATTAAAGTCTCCACACAAAAAACTTTTTTATTAAAACTCTTTTCCAATAGCTCTATGATTTTATCAGTGAATATTTCTATATTTGATCCTGTGTTCTATATACACAACTTATTATTGTGTTTTTATCGTTCTTGTTTATTATTTCTATTGTTATCATTTCCACAATATTATCAACAATTATTGACATTTCAACAAATAGAGTGACTCCACCACCCATTTCAATATTTCTGTTCATATAATATAATTCATACCCTTCAATGTGAACATTTGTGTTTTCATCATTTGGCCACGTCTCTGACAGTGCTATTGGAGTAAAAGTTCTGTTTAATTGTTTTAAGTAATCTGTTATTTTGGATACATTTGCATTTATACTTCTACTATTGAAGTGAATAATAGAGAGACCTCCATTTGTCATATTGATGTCATTAAATTGCTCTTCATTATAATATTTGCTATCTTATTACAAGAAAAAATGTGCATCAATCACATCTTCAACATTATATATTTTAGGTTCTGAGTCTTCGTATGTTGTCATATTTTAATGTATTTGTTCATTTGACTGTATATTATGTCCATTTTGTGTGTGAGTTGTTTCAATAATTTATAATTTGTCATCTCTTGAGCTCATCTATGTTTTTCCATGATCCTTCAGTTCTTTTATTATTTTTGCCTGAGACCCTTCATGTGTTTTGATCCAGATGTTTCAATTTCTTGTCCATGTTGATGCTATTTCTTTTGTTTTTTAACCACCTTGCTTCACGTGCAATATTTCCATTTTTTTTTGTTAGATGTTCATTTATGTAAATGTTTGTTCCCTTCAGTTTTTTTGCTTTCATTATTACATTGTGTCTTGACTTCCTGCTAATGAACCTGAAAACTATTGATGGTTTGAATTCTTCTGATTTACTGGGCAGGGTATGACAGATCGAAATATCCTCATGTTTTATATCAATGTCCTTGTCCTGTAAAAAAGTCACTACTTGCTCCTCCAGAGTCTGTAGTTCTTCCTGTGGTGCATCCTCTGTTGTGTTGGCACCAGCAACAGCTGCTGCAAATGTCCAGCATCTAACATCAAGTCCAGTGATCACCAAGTTGTCTCACTTTGTCTAGGTAGCAATATCAACCCAGATGAACGGACTGAAAGAAAACAGATTCAGGGGTAAAACAAACAATGATTTATTTATAGTGGCAATGTTATCCACAGGGAGGGGGAAGCACGGGTGGAGCGTGGAGGTGGAAGATCTCACTGGAGGTATCTTGATATCCAAACTTCCAAGTTCAGCACAGGAGGTCCACAGAGCAGCCAGGAGTCCAAGACGTTTGGCACAGATGGACCAGGGTCTGTAGTGTCACGAAGAAAAAATCACAAGGGTAAGAATAAGAACTACAAGGATTAACACCAAGAGGCTGGAAGCACTAGTACCATAAAGTAGGTATGCTTCAGCACTGAATGAAGCCAGCCAGCAGTCTTAAGTAGTCCTGGTGGTGATTAGTGGAGATGGCCGACAGCTGTGACTCCTCAACCTCAGGAAATCTGTAGGCAGCAAAACAGGAAAAACCCCACAGTACCCCCCCCTCAAGAATCGCCCCTTGGCGACCTAAGGCGCTTCTCAGGATGGGACCTGAAAAAAGAGGAGATGAGGCTGGGATCCAGAATGAAGGACCGAGGAATCCAAGACCTCTCCTCGGGACCATAGCCCTCCCAGTCAACCAAATACTGGAAACCCCGTCCCCGGCGCCGAACGTCCAGGATACACCGGACAGTGAAGGCAGGGTGATTGTCAATGAGACGGGGGGGAGGAGGGAGGACAGCAGGAGGACATAAAGGACTCACAGAGACTGGCTTCACCTGAGAAACGTGGAAGGTGGGATGAATGCGCATGGAAGCAGGCAATTTCAGACGAACAGCAGACGGGTTAATAATCTTGACCACAGGAAAAGGACCAATAAAACGAGGGGCAAGTTTTCTGGGAGTGTCCTTGAGCTTAATGTCACGGGTAGAGAGCCAGACCCTCTGACCCACGTGGTAAGCAGGAGCCACAGAACGATGGCGGTCTGCGTGTCTCTTGTTCTGGTCAGCAGTACGTAGCAGGGCCGCCTTAGCCTGACGCCAAACCCTACGGCAACGGCGGAAATGGTGCTGAACAGAAGGGACAGAGATCTCGGATTCCTGACTAGGAAAAAGCGGGGGAGCATAACCCAGAGAGGCTTCGAAGGGAGACATTCCAGTGGCGGAGGATGTGTGAGTATTGTGAGCATACTCTACCCACACCAGATGTTTGCTCCAAGAAGACGGGTTGTCCTCAATGACACATCGTAGGGCAGCCTCCAACTCCTGGTTACATCGCTCCGTTTGTCCATTAGATTGGGGATGATAACCAGATGACAGACTAGAAGAGGCCCCCAGGGTGTTGCAGAAAGCCTGCCAGACCTGAGAAGTGAATTGAGGGCCTCGGTCCGAAACCAGATCTGTGGGAATACCATGAATCCGAAAGACGTGCTGGGTCAGGAGGTGAGCAGTCTCCAAGGCAGAGGGAAGCTTGACAAGGGGTACAAAATGAGCTGTCTTGGAAAACCTATCAACAACTGTTAAAATGACAGTGTTCCCTTCAGAGGGGGCAGTCCAGTGATGAAATCCAGAGCTACATGGGACCATGGACGACTGGGTGTGGGCAAAGGCTGTAACAAACCTGCTGGAGGTTGGTTCCCACTCTTGTTGCGAGCACAGGTAGGGCAAGCAGCCACAAACTCCTTAATGTCTTGGTTGAGAGTGGGCCACCAGAAGTGTCTCTTAACAAAGGAAAGCATGCGGTTAGTGCCTGGGTGACATGACAGTTTGTTCGAATGAATCCAGTCTAGCACCTTGGATCTGATAGCGGAGGGAACAAACCTTCTATCAGGAGGACCGGTACCTGGGTCGGGTTCAGATCCTTGCGCCTCCTGAATGTCTTTTTCAATGGACCAGGTAAGTGCGCCAACCACAACGGAGGGGGGCAGTATGTTGTCTTCAGTCTTGTGCTGGTCGGAAATGGAAAACTGTCTTGACAGGGCATCGGGCTTGATGTTCTTAGATCCAGGTCTGTAGGTCAAAAAAAAGTTAAACCTTGCAAAAAACAAAGACCAACGAGCCTGTCTAGGACTCAGCCTCTTGGCGTTCTGGATGTAAATAAGGTTCTTATGATCTGTCCAGATCAAAAAAGGTGTCTTGGTACCCTCCAACCAGTGCCTCCATTCTTCCAGTGCCAATTTTACAGCCAATAACTCTCTGTTCCCCACATCATAATTCTGCTCCGAAGGGCTAAGACGTCGAGAGAAGAACGCACAAGGGTGGACCTTGTTATCCTCCTGAGAACGCTGAGAAAGAACTGCTCCCACACCCGTGTCCGACGCGTCGACCTCCAAGATGAATTGTCTCTCCGGGTCAGGGTGACGAAGGATGGGGGCGGTGGAGAAAAGACGCTTAAGTTCCTTAAAAGCCGTCTCAGCCTCAGGAGTCCAGGAGAAGGTTCTTAACGTGGAGGTGAGTTGAGTAAGAGGAGCAGCAATGCGGCTATAATTCTTAATGAACCTTCTATAAAAGTTTGCAAAGCCTAAGAACCGTTGCAGCTGTTTGCGATCCGCAGGAGTGGGCCATTCTTCCACAGCCCTGGTCTTCTCAGGGTCAGTGCGAAAACTACCACCCTCGAAAATAAACCCCAGGAATGACACAGTGGTGACATGAAAATCGCACTTCTCTGCCTTTACATAAAGCTGATTCTCAAGGAGTCTCTGCAGTACCGCACGTACGTGAGTCTCGTGTTGGCTCAAGTCGTGGGAGTAAATGAGTATATCGTCTAAATAAACGAAAACAAACTCATTAAGGAAATCTCTAAGGACGTCGTTAACGAGTGCCTGGAACACCGCAGGAGCATTAGTAAGGCCGAAAGGCATTACTAAGTATTCAAAATGACCGAGTGGAGTCTTGAAGGCGGTCTTCCACTCATCCCCCTCACGAACCCTTACCAGATGGTAAGCATTACGCAAATCTAATTTTGTAAATATGGCAGCCGAATGCAACTGGTCATGAATGGAATCAATGAGAGGTAGCGGATATTTGTTTTTGATGGTGATCTGGTTTAACCCACGATAGTCAATGCATGGGCGCAAGGTCTTATCCTTTTTAGACACAAAAAAGAAACCCGCCCCCACAGGTGAGGTGGACGGTCGAATGATACCAGACGTCAGAGACTCCCCAATATAATCTGACATAGTCTTTCTCTCAGGCCCTGATATGTTGTATAATCTACTGGTAGGCAGAGGAGCTCCAGGAAGAAGATTAATAGATAATGGATGGATGGTTGTTTGTAAATTTTCTCCTCTTCCTCTAAGAAATATATGATATATCAGCTTGCCTTAAATAGCAAACATTTTTGATGCACACTGGTATTGCACCACACAAATGTTTACAGCATAATCAATAAATTGCCAGAAAAAAAAGGTGGAGGAGGCCAAAAACGAGACAGAGAAATAATTTAGACATAAAACTACCACATATTAACAGTAATTAAATGTTATTTTCCCAATAGAATTACAGTAACTTTGAAGAAAAGCAATGTTAATTTTAAAAAATTGCAACAAGATTAAAAATATATATTATAAATAAATCGAAAGTTGTTTCAAATTATTGCAAAATTAGTCCAAAAACTAAAGACGAGGCAAAGCAAAACAACTGGTCTGTTCCAAGTTTCTACTGAGCTGGTAACATCCGCCTGGAAAAACCCGATGGAAACCACAACACAACAAACTTCAGAGAGTCTTTATTGTCGTTTGCACCGCATGTGGTACATGTGATGAAAACGAGATTATGTACACGAGGTCCCAGTTACATCCAACAACAAATGAAAGAGAAAAACAGTAATAACATCTAGAACTAACTAAGAAAAACATCAACTAGTAATACACTAAGCCTAATATAGTGGGAATAAACAGCAGCACGAACATGAGTTTGTATGAGCAGATGGTCACAGATGAACACAGATGAACACAGCAACAAGAAAACAGATCAGCATCAGTATGATGTGATATTTTGCAGTGTTTATTTTTTATTTTATTTTTATTTATTCATGAGTCTAACAGCCTCAGGGTAGAAGCTGTTCCTCAGTCTAGTGGTTCTACACTTGATGCTCCTCAACCTCCGTCCTGAGGGGAGTGGGGCAAAGAGTGAGTGTGCTGGATGAGTGAGGTCTTTCATGATGCAGGTGGCTCTTTTCCTGCATCTGGAGGTATCAGGTCTCCAAACAGTAATTCATAAATCTGTGATGGAAATGTTTGTGTTTAAATGTAGTCGGGGGAATGCCAAGCTCTTTAGATCTTGAAAAGAGGGATGGACTGAGCTATCAAAGTAAAGGTGAAATGAGTATGTATTTCAAGTTTATCATAAGATAAACCCAATAAGATTAGTTGAGTTCATGAGTTTACATTTACTGCACTAAAAGTGTGTATCCTCTAATCCACATATGTCAAAGTCAAGGCCCGCGGGCCAGATCTGGCACGCAAATTATTTATGGGCCCTGGATGATATTTAATTACTATTAGAAATGGCCCGCAGGCCACAGCCGCCCGCTGGTGTTTTGCACGCACCAACACTACATTCCCCACAATGCAACGGTCATAGGGATGGATCCGGAGTCGTGTCTCATGAACCCAGAGTAATAGACCCGCCTCACGTCACATTCAGGAAATCCATTTCATAGTTTGCAGCCAGCTACAACATGTGGACTGAGTGAGTAGCACTTTAGCTAACAGCTAGCCAACTTTTCATCGTAACATGTCCGCTGTGTGGAAGTATTTTACACTAAACACTGCAAGACAGCAACGTGCAATGTCTGCAGAGACATAGCGTCACATTAAACTGCGATCAAGTTAGTTTTACGTTGGACATTCGAGCTCTGGGGCTTCAGCGGGACGCCACTCTCGCTGAACCGAAACAGGGAGACCGACCACGGCCAGCTGCGTCCAGTCCAACCCGCTGTCTGACCGTCTCGTAGGAGGGACAGGCTGAGAGCGGCTGACCAAAATCAGAGCGCCCGCCCCAGATTAAACAAGAAAAACACACCGCGTACGGTGGCCGAGGGGTGCAAACGCGCTGCAAAAGAAAAACGCTCTGCAGACACGAAAAAGCACTCCAGACCAGCTCTGAGAGAATAAAAAAGATGAATACTTTGTTAATAACATTATCATAATATTAAAATTCTATATACATAAATGCAGATATGGCAAGTCTAAACCATTATGGTCTGTGAATAATGAATAAATAAGTTTGTTCTCTGATCAGTCCAAGAAAGTCTGAAACATTCAGACATTATATGTAAACAAGAAAGTCTGAAACATTGTGTGTAATTTTCCAGTCTTGTCACTGGTTGTGAGATAAGAAGTTGAAACTGGGCTGATACAGAAACAGTCAGTTTCAACTCCTAATTTCATCACTATGTCATCTTTGGAATTTTGTTATTCCTCACTATAGGCATCTTTGGAATTTTGTTATTCATCACTATAGGCATCTTTGGAATTTTGTTATGAGAAGTTGAAACTGGGCTGATTCCATCATAGGAACAGTCAGTTTCATCTCCTGAGTTCATCACATAGGCATCTCTGGAACTTTGTTGCTTTGGATAAAGTATTACTTGTGGAAAGAACCCGGCCAACTCTGTTTCGCAAGTGATTCTTGTCTAAAGGAATAAAAAGAAACGAGCTGAGCTCCCAGAGTTAGTTAGAGTCGGACGGGGATGTGCAATCGCTCGGATTTATCTTAATGCTCGCTCTGCCTATGATTGACGAACGGCTCTCTCACTTTGATGTCAAACGGTAAGAGTATCTGTTTATGCATTAATACTTGTATGTATGTATGTTACTTGTTTGTTTTCTGGTTTGTTTTCTATTTAATATTCTATGGTTAAAATAAAGAACATTTGTCTTTAAACAAGAAATTGTTTCCAGTGTAAAGTCTCTTGAGCTGTGATATTCTTTTGAGGATAATTGCCGATCTCTCTCTCGATCCTGCATAAATAATATTTCATAAAACATTTATGAATAAAAATTCATAAAATATTTATAAAATAATATTTCATAAAACATTTTGGCGTCGCTGGAAGGATTGAAAAGAGAGACTACATAATGCTCAAAAGAATGTTCAAGAGAAAATCAGCAAAGGGAGATGAGACACAGGACAGGACTGAAATACTACCAGGATGGGAAATACCCTGTTATCAGTCCATAGCATTGTGCCTGAGAGATGGAGCAGGACGTTGCGAGTCTTGGGAGGGGTCTCTACGAGATGGAGACCCTGAGACTTTGCTAGAAGTTCTACGAGCAGTAGACGTGAAAATAAAAACGCCAATAGACGGACTGCAACGGCGTTTGTGGGTTTGTGCCACTGCCTGGAAGAGGCAGAATGAAATAAGTTTGAAACAGAAAAAGGCACTTGAAGAAGCCGAGTTGACCTCTTCATTACAGCGTCAGCATGTGCAGTTGTTAACTACACAGCTAGAAAATATG
>JBBPBX010091737.1:0-13875 GCA_038048925.1 Garcialebias charrua
CTGTCAGATTTTATTGTGTTCATGCACAGAAAAGTATTTTTGTTTGTACATCATCACTGACATAAATATACTGTAGCAACAGCTCAGAATTAGTTTTGGCATGTGCTGTATGTGCATTGAAAACCTTGTTAGCTATGTATAACTTAAAAAGGTGCTGTGGCTGATGGAAAAAACAGCTAATCAGGAACTACGGTGTACACATAGACTCAACACCAATCAATTAAAATATAAAAAATAAAAACTTGAATTAATATCAGATTGGGACTTCCCTGTAAAATAAAACCAGCTCGGTGAACTGAAATAATAATGTTGCAGACTATTTTGAATGAGTACAGACAAAATGCATGTAGTAAGTGTCACGACTGTCATTCAATGTACCCACCTGAGTACATCGAGCGGATGACATTATCTCCACTTTGGACAAAAGACACCAGCGCCATCATTACTCCCATTGTGGATGAAAGAGCCTCTTCGCTGCCGTATCTGGAATAAATGGGCTTGCCAGCTTCACTCAGCACAAAAATGTGCTTCCTGTGCTGCCGCCAGCTGTCAGCTGTAACATCCTCATCACGATGAGACTTGAATGAGGGGGACTCTTCGATTCCAGCTTCCAACAGAGGAGATGATCTCCCCTTTACTCCTATGCCTTGTTCCTCTAACTTGGCCTTGGCCAGCATTGCAACAACAAACTCTCCAGAGTCGCTCTGTTCAGTGTCAACAGGATCACCCTCTGTCCCTTCGTCAGCCGGATGGGTGGACACATCGTTCTGACACTCCGATGTCGTTGTCTCCTCTGTCGCTAACGCTATTTCAAGATGGGATCGAGGATCTTCATCCAAACCTGGCTCCTCTGTTGTAACATCTGACAGGTTCAAATTAGTGGTTTGGTTTTTGTTCTCCGTAGAACAATCACTTTTCACCACTAGATCAGGATGCAAGTGATTCCCCAGCAGAGCGTCAGCTAAAACAGAAGCAAAGCTAAATTATGTAATGAAAATGAAAAGTATATATGGAGAGTATTTAATTTAATGATATTATAAAATATATTCAGAATTATCTGGATACCTAATGAGTTACTAGTTCAGGCATTTACCAAAAATAATAATAATAATAAATAAATATATAATGTAAACGTGATGTTTAGGATTGAATATGTGGATATTCACAGCTACAAATAATGAAGGGTTTAGGAAATAAATAGCTTTGTTACAACTGTAATTATGTGTGCATTCTGCTTTGTAATACTGTAATTTATTGACAATTCTTAGATTGTTGAAGTCGATAATGAATAATTAATCCTTTTTAAATATTTTGCCTGAACTTTACTGTAGCTGCAATAACTTGTTTGTTTACAGGCTTTGATTTGTATTTAAGCAAAATGGTTACAGCATATTAGATGGTATGTTGTTACCCTTCAGTTTCTGGCTTACTTATGCAGAATGATTTCGATTTTTGTCCATCTAAACTTAATGGCAACATCTGCTGCTCAGTCCCTGCTGCTCTGATTCTGAGCAAAGCATGTACCGGTGCATATTTTAATATGTGTACATTTAAAAATATTCAAACACCAGGTGGTATTCTCTCCCAGTGCAATACAAATGTATTTGTATGCTTTGAATCCAGGAACATTCAAAGACCTCTGATCGATTTTTTTAAATAATCTGGTACAATTGGGTTTCACCAGAAGCAAGAATGTAGTTCTGAACAGCTCTGGCTTTAAAAAATGTTTTAACAAAAGTTGAATTTTTTTTGGGAGCTAATAAATGTTATACTATTATTCAACCTATAATGTATTTTAACAGCATTTTGCAGATTTAATGTAAGTTCCAAACACAGCACTAGAAGTAACTTCATTTTATTTATTTGTTTACATTTTTGACTGTAACACTTATGGGATACCTAGAATCTATCAGTTCAGCATGTATATACTGTAGTCCACTTGAAAATCAAAAAGAGTTCTAAACCGTTCTTCAAATTTACATATGAAAATCAAAACAGTAAGGCAAACAATCTGTACTTCAAGCTCATGCTCTTTTTTTTTATCTGTGATTTTAATATTTTTATCTAATGCACAAAATACTATAAACTGTATAGTATATACAGTATACTGTATGTATATTTTACCAGTTGGATTGCTCTCAGATGAATGATCAGAAATCTTAACTCCTTCTGTCTCTCCGTCTTGATGATTGTCTCCCTCCATGATACCATCACAATCACTAAGGACACACACACAAAAAGGTTTATAATAAATGCAAACTAACTGAAGACATGGGCACCTATTAGGTTTCTTATGAATAGCGGCATTCATACAGTCGTACTGATCAAGTCACATGTTAACAGAAGACAGTAACAGCTCCAAGACACTGAAAAGACTAGAAATGAAATCTGATTACACAGCTTCAAACAGCAGAGCTAATGTTTCACACACAAAACGGATCGGTTGGACGGAGAGCCAAAAACGTTTGTAAATCAATAAGTCTCTGAAATTTCCTCAAAGAACACACAGTAAACATGCCTGCTAACCTCAACACAGCTAATTCAGGTACTCTTTTTAATGTGATAAATGTGAGACAGTGAATTTAACACATCTCTCATCAAATGTTGACTGTTGGTAAACACGGCTAACGCTTCCTGCTAGCATCAAGCGAAACAGATACATTATCATGGCCTCGGCTTAACAGAGGACGCAGCCGGAATCTTCGGAAATTAAAAAGGACAAAGAACAAAACTTACGGCGATGTGATGTCAAAATTCTGTTTCTGATATCTAATTTGAGTCGTTGACTTGTCGTCCCTGCAGCACGGCGGCAGGTGAGCTGTCAAGATGAGAGGCAGAGAACTGTTTTTTTGCAAAAGCCGACTTCCGGAATGGGTGACGACAAAAGAAAAGATGGCCAATCAGAACGCAAGTTGGCGTTTGGTAGTCCCGCCCCTAAACAAAGTTTTCTTCAAAATAAAATAAAATATCCTCCCTACAGAAAGAAACAGATCTGATGTTGTTTATTTTTACTTTATTTGTATTGTATAATATATTTTTTATTTTACTCGTTAGGCTGATTGGTAACTCTGGGTGTGAGTGAAACAGGTCCCTCTTGTAAATGAGTCCCCGTGGCTCAACGAGGATAGCCTGTATAAATAAAGGTTGAATGAATGAATTTATATTATTTTAAATCACACACACACACAAACACACACACACACTTTATGTTTTTGATATTTTTGGGTGTAACTGGGACCTTGAGTATATAATTTCGTTCCACCTCATACCACAAGTGATGCAAATGATAATAAAGGAATTATGTAAGTTCTTCTTGCTAAGTCTGAAATCAATTTTCAGTAGACCACACCTTTTCATTTTCACCGTTTTCATTTATTTTTTTTACCCTTTATTTATCCAGGTAGTCAGCCACGAGAACTCATTTTCAAGAGAGACCTGTTTAGGGAGCAGATGGTGGGGGTTAAGGGCCTTGCTCAGTTAGTGATAAATTGTGAAAAGGTCTAGACTAGACTCTAAAAAAATGTGACTGCAGGCCCTGATGAACTTCCACCTTATTTCTTAAGGCTGGCCGCTGATATCATCGCTGTACCGGCAGTGTCCCACATATTCATTTCTGTCCATAAGCTACTGGTAAAACTCCATTCCATTCACTTGGAAAACAGCCTTTGTTCTACCTTTGCTGAAGGGAGGTGACCCCACCTCACTAAACAACTCAACCAATCACTAAACTCTGCTGTCAGAGGCGTTTAAAAGTCCTTATGTTTTAAACTTTATATGTTTTATCATTTTAAACATTACTTTTTAGGTCATCAAGTGTCTTGAGTTTTACAGGGTATATTGTAACATGACCTCGTTCCTGTTTTCATTAGGTGCACAAAGCTGATTATCAAAAATCTATCATGCCTGCACGATAAACCATTAGTTTCCCAAGAACAGACAAAACACGAAATGTTCAGCTCCAGTTTATCGCCTGAGAAGATGTGATGAAACTGTGTGTTTGACCTTGCCGATTATTGTTTTCTGTGTCACTTGCCTGAATAAAAGACGGACTGAAACTGCAGCAAGTTGGAGTTCATCCTGACCCTGGTCAGGGTGGATTTCCCTCTTTGCAAATACTGTAGTTGTTCAAAATCTCACTCTGTTGTCTTGTGTGAATTATTTTATTTTAGGNGATATCATCGCTGTACCGGCAGTGTCCCACATATTCATTTCTGTCCATAAGCTACTGGTAAAACTCCATTCCATTCACTTGGAAAACAGCCTTTGTTCTACCTTTGCTGAAGGGAGGGGACCCCTCCTCACTAAACAACTCAACCAATCACTAAACTCTGCTGTCAGAGGCGTTTAAAAGTCCTTATGTTTTAAACTTTATATGTTTTATCATTTTAAACATTACTTTTTAGGTCATCAAGTGTCTTGAGTTTTACAGGGTATATTGTAACATGACCTCGTTCCTGTTTTCATTAGGTGCACAAAGCTGATTATCAAAAATCTATCATGCCCGCACGATAAACCATTCCCAAGAACAGACAAAACACGAAATGTTCAGCTCCAGTTTATCGCCTGAGAAGATGTGATGAAACTGTGTGTTTGACCTTGCCGATTATTGTTTTCTGTGTCACTTGCCTGAATAAAAGGCGGACTGAAACTGCAGCATCCTGACCCTGGTCAGGGTGGATTTCCCTCTTTGCAAATACTGTAGTTGTTCAAAATCTCACTCTGTTGTCTTGTGTGAATTATTTTATTTTAGGTTCAAGGAAAAAAAAACTATCATCTGCATTTTAGCTAAAGTTCTAGAAAAACTGATAAACTCTCAAATCAAAAATTACCTGGACTCATTTAACATCTTACCTCCCCATCAATCTGTTTTCAGGAAACAACACAATGACTGCATCGCTGAAGGTTTTTAATGACGCTGTTGAAACACTGGATGCTAAGGATTATTGTGCTGCACTTTTTTTCTTACACCTGTCTAAGACTTTTGACACAGTGTGGACCAAGACATCTTGTGTCATAAGCTCTCAGAAATTGTTTTTTTCACTATCTCTCAGACTGGAGGCAATGTGTTCAACATAATGGTACTTCCTCCAGTTATTTAACAGTCAACAATGGTGCCACAAGGCTCAGTCTTAAAACTTGCCCTCTTTACAATCTAAGTAATGTTGGTCAGATGCATCTTTACATTTCTATGCTGATGATACCGTTGTTTATTGTCAAGCTAAAACAGTTGCTAAGGCTTTCCAGCTTTTGAAATCAGCTTTTGACATCATCCAGTCAGATTTGTTCCATCTCAAAGTCAAAGTCAACTTTATTGTCAGAACTGCAATATGTACAGGACATACACAGGATTGAAATTGTGTTTCTCTCAGTCCCTCGGTGCAACAGTAACCATTTAAACACTAAAACACTGAAACATTTAATAAACATAAGCATAAAATAGTAAAAGTGTAACACTGTCCTGAGTTTTTGCATAGTAGTATAAAAGTATGAAAATTTACACCAACACTAAAACACTAAACATTTAATGAACATAAGCATAAAATGAAATAATAAAAGTGTAATACTGTCCTGAGTTTTTGCATAGTAGTATAAAAAGTATAAAAAGTATATCTATAAAATAAACTGAAGGTTCTAGCATTGACATTTGCAAAGAGTGGCAAAGCAGCATATGAGTTAATGTACACAGTATATGTATGAGGTAGTTGATGTTGGTATAGAGGCAAAGTGGCATATGCAGTAAGGCACATAAGGCACATTGGGCATCCTTAAATAAGGCTAGTCAGAGAATACTGTATATGTATCAGCAGTAGTGTAGATATAAAAGTAGTGTAAATGTAAACAGTAGTAATAAATGTAAACAGTATTAATAAATGTAAACAGTGAATGTAAACAGTAGTATGACTATAGGCAGTAATGTAATACAAACATTAGTGCAAATATGAGAAGTAGTGCAAACTGAATGAGCACATGACCGAGAGTTTAGTGAATAACCCGTTTGATGACACAGAGTCCAGTGTTAAAAACTTTGTGTTGAGTGGTAATGTGTGAGAAAGTTTTTTGTGTTAAGGCAGTTCAAATGGGAGGGGAGGCAGAGCAGGCAGAGTGTTTAGCATCCTGACTGCCTGATGAACAGAGCTGTCTCTCAGTCTGCTGGTTCGAGCCTGGAGACTCCTCAGTCTCCTCCCTGAAGGCAACAGGCTGAAGCAGCTGTGTAGTGGGTGTGTGGGATCACCTGCCATGCAGAGCTTTCCGAGTCAGGTGGTTGCTGTGTAAGTCCTGCAGTGAGGGGAAGGAGGTGCCGACAATCTTCTCAGCTGCTCTCACGATGCACTGGAGGCTCTTGCGGCATGATGCAGTGCATGCACCAAACCACACCGTGATGCAGCTGGTCAGGACACTTTCTATGGCGCCTCTGTAGAAGGTGCACATCTCAAACCTGTCCTAAATGCCGACAAAACCAAAGGGTGTTGTTTTCAAATAGGAAGTCGGTCTCAGCAGTTCTTCCTTTGATTTTATCCTCCAATGGTGTCCCTATTAAGTTTGTCGATTCCTACAAATATTTGGGTATCTTGGTTGATTTCCACGTGGAAAACTTGGTAAAGAAACCAAAAGTTAAACTGGGTTTCTTTTTCAGAAACAGATCATGTCTAACTCTGAATGCTAGGAAATGCCTTGTAACTGCGAATTTCCTTCCCTCCATTGACTACAGTGACATTAATTACATGAACGCTCCTACAAGCACCCTGCAGATGGATGCTGTCTACCATGGTGCTCTAAGATTCACAACTGGCTGTATCACTATACTACCGTAACCCACCATTGCACACTAATAATAATAATAATAATAATAAATTCAATTTATACCGCACTTTTCATTAATAAAAATCTCAAAGTGCTAACACTGGTTAACTGGTCATCATTAACTTCACACAGACTCTCCCACTGATACGATTTCATCTTTAAATCACTTATTGGTCTGTTGTCTTCACACATCTCCTCCTACATGTCTCTGCACGAGTGCAGCTACAGCGTGCGCTCTCAGGATATTATTACATGCAGTGTTGCTTCAGTGAGGAGGACTGAAAAGGACCTTCTCCGCTCCTATTTCCTGGAATATATTGCATAAAGATCTGAAGCTCTCGACCTTGACCTCTCGAAGTGGCTTCAAACATCTGCTAAGTTCCTGGCAAAGACCAAAGCAGACATGTTCCTGTTTTTAGTTTTCTACATCGACTTACATCCTAGCTGTTTTTTTTAATACCATTGTATTTCACTTGTTCTTCTTCTTGTATGCTTGCTTTATGATTGTCTATTGTTGTCTTTGCTGCCTACTGTTGTCATACATTTTAATTCAAGCTTTATTTAATCAGGCTATTCCAGATAAGATTAGGAATGAGATCATCAGAGGTACAGCACATGTTGAACAACTGGGAGATAAAGTTAGAGGCCAGACTGAGATGGTTTGGACATGTCCAGAGGAGGGACAGTGGGTATATTGGTAGAAGGATGTTAGAAATGCAGCTGCCAGGAAAAAGACACAGAGGAAGGCCAAAGAGGAGATACTGTATATGGATGCAGTTAGAGAGGACATGAAGGTAGTTGGAGTGAGGACAGAGGATGCAGAGGACAGAGTGAGGTGGAGGAGGATGACTCGCTGTGGCGACCCCTGAAGAGGGAACAGCCAAAAGAAAAAGAAGAAGATTTAAACAGGTTAATCCCATTGAGCCTCGAGGATGCATTTACAAGAGAGACCTGATTTCAATAAAGAATGATGACAACAATGGACAACAGCGACAACAATAGACAATCATAAAAGAAGCATACTGTACTTTTTTTTTTACAAATTAAAATAAGATAGCAAATTAAAAAAAGATACATTAAGTCATCACTCTGTTAAAATCAGGTTTATCTTGTAAATGAGTCCTTGAGGCTCAATGGGATTAACCTGCCTAAATAGGTTGAAGATTATTATTGTTTAATCTGATTGTTGGAAAAAAGGGGCAGATATAATAAGATTTATTCTTCTTTCTGCTATATATCATTTATGGGATTGTCTTGTATTGTTTCTTTTGTAAAAAAAATGAACAAATTTAATAAACATAATAGGTTGAATGAATAAAGCAAAATACTTAGAAAAGACAATCACGCTGAAACATAATTTTTAGACATTAAAGAAAATTCAAAAGCTAAATCGTTTTTTACAAAGTTCAAAGATGCACAAAACAAATGCACTGTACGGTATTTTATTTTTAACAAACGTTTGAACGCTGCACGCAGTGCGCATGCGTACAAAAGGCTACGTCCTTACGTCATTTCCGTTTTCGAATTCTCGCGTCCAGGTTACAGTGATGTTCAACAAATATGCCATGACAAGCCGAAAAACAAAAATGGATGGTCTATAAATGACCCAGAAGACACACAGCTGACTGAGTTCGTTTGGTTTTAACCCACACCATGGAGGAATCGTGGGATTTGGAGTTTTTGTCTCGCATTGCTGACAGCTGCTTATCGTTCCTGTACGAGTTTGTGGACGATTGGCTCGCAAACGACATGAGGGTCTTTATATTCAAAATCTTACTCAGCTGGTTAATTTTTAGTCTGATCGCAATTCACTTTGCCTGGAAAGTCTACGGGAATACGGTTAACGACATGTATTACCGACAAGGTGGGTCTTCTTCTTCCTGTCAGGGACGCATTGCTCAGTAAAATAATGCTAACCCTGTTAGCTTCATCTCTGTTTACGTGTAGGGACTGGGCAGAACGGAGGCACACCTGATGCAGCTCCTCACCTGAGTGGATGGTAGGTGTTAAGTTGAGGTTGCTCCTCTTATTGTTTACCCATAGTAGTTTAGTTGCTGTATTTAATGTTTTGCTTTTTTTTTCATTCCAGGGAGAATAAATCAGGAGAAAATCTGAAGAGCCATCGGGATTAAACAGACACTTGATATTTGGAGCAGAGATAAAAAGACACTGAGTGGACATTGGTATGACTGACAATGAGCTCTTCGTGTTATTTAAGAAGGTATGAAGATGGGTGGCCTTATCTTCTGCCAGTTTCTCATAGAAATATTGAGGGTTTTCCTGCACATCAGCAGTATCACTGTGTTCTTGAGATACTTATTCTGGCCTGTTGACACTGGATTCAAAAGTAAAAACTTTTTTCCTCTATGCGAAATACAAAAAAAAAAATAGCGTACTTAATGGACTTCTTTTTAATGTATGCCAGTGGCATTAATGTAAAAGATTGTCATGGGTTTGCCTATGAATTGGCTGTAATTCTAGTAGTAGATGCATGCATAAACAAGAAAACGGCTTCAGAAATAAATGTACACAACGCGAGACAACAGTTATTAAACCATATTTTTAGGGTAAGGAAACAAATTCTGTAAGAGTGAATAGCATTGAATGAATTATGTAAATTAAAAAAAACCTGCTGTTAATGTAGGACTCAATTTACTGCAGTGAAAAAGTCATTTTTGTGTCGATTTCATAAATAAAGTCAAAAGAACGACAGGGAAGAGAAAATCACACACATTTTGTTTTAATTATTAAACATACCAGTCTTATAGAAGAAGCATAACATCAATGGGAAACAGTGCTCAATAGATTAATCCTTTTGTAAATGTTTCCTGTGCAAAGTGTAAACAAACACTGCAACCATATTTACTGTTTTCCTATGGCATATGTGGAGTCCACGATTCACTTCAGCATGACATTTATCAAAATTTTGGTAAACATCAGAGTCAGATACCGGTAATCTTTATTGTCATTCGCACCACATGGTCCAGTTACATCCAACAATAAAATGTAAAAAAAAAAAGAAACAGTAATAACATGATAACACTACAGTATTAAGATGTTTGCAATCTTAGGTAAGACTGAAATAATTAAGATGTTTCTACATGTTCAGTGGGATTCACCTGGCAATAGGAAATACATCTGAGTTTTACCACAATCAACAAAATCCCACCAAATCTGCCATGAACCATGATAAAAGGATGTCCCAAATACAAAGAGATTTAATTAGATATTTCCCAGCTCTGCTAGTTCATCAACAGCAAATAAACTTAACAAAATCATTCTACCTTTAGTTTAACTCTTACACACTTCAATTTAGTGCAGTCTAATACAACTGTTCAAACTTTATTGAAAATACATGATGATTACAAATACTACAGTAATGTGTTTCACAATTTAGAGGCATGTTCAGTTTTAGCAGGTACGTTAGAATGTTTATTCTGCAAACGTTGGTGAGATTTTTGTTTTAAGTCTACATTTAACGGTTGTTAGAATTAAAAATAGCTACTTGTTAATATGTAATTAATGTAGACTTCGAATTCAGGTCAAAATGTTTAAGTTGAAGAAACTGGTTAGATTATCCAAAATGTAGGCCGATTTATTTTTAATCCAGATCCATTCATATTTTCACATCTTGTGTTTTCAAATTAGCTTATTGTAATGGGAATGGATGGAATTAGTAACATATGTACATCCATGACATTCGTGCAGGTTAGACCAGGAACAAGCAAGTGCTTTCCAGCTGAGAGACGAGAAAAAAATGTGAAAGAATCATTGTTACTGAGGACGTTCTCAATGTCCAGCCCCTGTGTTCGGGCTTCATCATACAGCCCTCCATCAGTGACGGCCCCTGCTGCCTCAGTGGGACCATCCTGACCATCGGTGCCACCACTCAGGAACAAGGGGCCCTTAGGTGGGAGCTCCAGGCCTTTCAGTTCCAGTCCCACTCGCAGAGCCAGCTCCTGGTTTCGACCACCTCGACCTTTGCCTGTCAGCTCCACAGTGGGCTCCCCTCCGGCTAACAGACACGTGGCCCCCCATCCCTCTTTACGCCCCTCATCCAACACCTGCATGGTACGACACAGATCCCAGGTCTCCATCCCTACGCCGGGCCCGAGCCTGAGCATCTCAGCTGCAAGCTCTGGAGGAGGTTCCTCTCGAGAACTGGCAAAACGAGCCAGAAGACCGTAAAGTTTGGAGACGGCCCTCACGTCGCCGCACACTCCTGGTGAAAGCACAACCGGGCGGAAACCCAGCTCTCGAGCACGGCGACTCGCATACTTGAGGGCAACGGCGTTAGAGCCAATGACAACATTAAGAAGATCTGGTGCATCTGATTCATCTCTAATGTCTTTCCACCTGGGATTCTCTCTCACAAGGACATCCTTCACTGAAGATGGCAGGGAATCCAGCAACCTGTAATGTTCAAGAATGGACAAGACTTCTTTGGGACACACCTCACTTCTCACTGTGGGGCCACTAGCTATCAAGTCAAGCGGGTCCCCGATTACATCTGACAGGATAAGGGCAACAACCTGTGAAAAAGTGAAGGTAAGAAAATGTGTCTTCATTTGAATTAATAGCTGTTTTTAAATTAAGACGTGTTACCTGTGCAGGATAAGCATGGTGTGCAAGTCCTCCACCCTTTAACAAAGAAAGGGACCGACGCACTTTGTTCAGCTCTTGAATTGTGGCACCAGCAGCTGAAAGTCTGCGAGTAACATCGAATTTCTCTTGCAATGAGATTGGAGGTATTGGTGCTGGTAATAAAGCAGAGCCACCACCTAGAAGTTGAACCAGGTGTTAAAAGATTATATTACTGTATCTGATGCACTGGAGGAAAAAAGTGTACCGGTAAGTCATACCTGAAATGAGAACAAGCAGCAAGTCTTTTTCTGTTAGCTCACTGGCTAACTGCTTGATGCCTTCAGCTGCTCTCTGAGCATCATCATCAGGTAAGTTATGCTTAGCCCCTTCCATTACTTTGATTCGACTGTTTTCTTTCAGCAACAGGTGGCTAGAATAGAAGTTTAAGAAAAAAAGACTCATTCTTAGACATATTGTTTGGGTAAATTTTTGCATCACATCTGTGATTTTTTATTTTATTTTATTTTTTACCTTTTTCCGTGCTGTTGTAACGTCTGCTGAATCCCGTGTGGGACACTTATGATTCCTCTCACTAAATGATCACCCATAATCCTCTCTACCTCAGCAGCCATGCCCAGGACAGCCTTCCCGAAGCCCACCAAGTGCAGGTTGTGTTTGAGCATGAATCTTTGACCGTCGATGGTGACTGAATCCTCCTTGCGCTCTACACTCTGCCTGACCACAGTGTCTGGCTGCACGGCTTCCACTGCAGCTGCAAAGACTTCCCGTGCTCGTGAGTCCATTGACATTTTGCAGAATGCAGGTTTCCACCTGCCCACAAGGGCAAGAACAGGCTGAGGCCGGAACAGGGAAAGGACGCGGGCCATTGACAGATCAACGTGTCTGAAGAGTTAAAAAATTAGGACAAAGAATAACAGTAACTTGTGTTTATGTATAAATTGTAAAGGCAAATTTGCACACATACGATATATGGCAGTTTCACACCAGCCTTCTAGCTCACTGCTTTGCTTTTAAAAGTTTAAAATAAAACAAG
The DNA here is from genome assembly GCA_038048925.1 of Garcialebias charrua. Lineage (NCBI taxonomy): Eukaryota > Metazoa > Chordata > Actinopteri > Cyprinodontiformes > Rivulidae > Garcialebias > Garcialebias charrua. The sequence continues at coordinate 12,440 of JBBPBX010091737.1, forward strand.
CTTTTACCTACTTTTATTTGTGTATATTAAATCCTTATTTGCATATTTGTATAGTTTCAGGTCAACTAAAGCGCTTTCTATTTGCGTTTTTTGATGTTTAATTAAACTGCCTACCTGTATAGGTTGTCAATGTTGTTTAAAGCCTGCAGATTCCTGTAGAATCAGGCTTTGTGTTCCAGCTTCACAGTGAAACTAGATTTGACCAGACATTGATCGGTGAAGTTTAAACTGTGTTTAATGATTAACTTTAAAGACCCACTGACCATGAGAACGTGCTTTTCACCCACTTGTGCGTTCATCTTTTTCTGCTCTACATTAAAGAAATTGCAGTTTAGGAATTTTAAGTGTGGCTGAAGCAATAGTGAGTTAACACAGTCTAACAAAGAGCCGGTACATTTTGTTTTAAAATTGTAAAATAAAAAATTGTATTTGATACAAACTTGTCTGTTCTGTAGACTGATGTGTCATTTCTGCTTGGGTTGCCTTTTTTACAAGATAGTACAACTATTATGAGACTTTATTCAAACGTGAAATATTTTAGAATACTATAAATAAAAAAATGAAGATTGCCATCCTAGAAAAAAAATTGTGGGGTGTATTTAACTTTTCTTGTTCATGGTACAAAATAAAATAGGTCTGCACTGATTTAAACATTTTAGGCATGTGCTTTGTTATTGCTTCAAAATATATATATATTAATATATAATAAAATAATATATATAATATATGTAATAAAATAAATAAATAATATTAAAATATATATTGCTTAAGTAGTAGTGTGGACCACAAACCACTCACCAACACACCACAGTAGTACAGTAGTTTTATTATGTCGTTGCAATGACAACAGCGAGATTGTAACTTTTAGTGTATGAATGTTAATTTAGTGTCACTATGGTAATAATATTTGATCTGTATTCATCTATAGGCTAATGGCATGCATAAAGACAAGACTTCCAAACAAAACATGTTCTTACCTCAGATTGTGGCGTCAAAAGTCCTGAAACTTTATTCCCGACTTCTCGAGTTAAATAAAAGCTTAAGTAAAAAAAGACGGAGTCTTCAATGTAAACAAATACCGAAGGGTAAGCATGTGAGTTATATATTTTTCTTAAGAAAAGTATTCATATTATTATTCTTGAAAACATGTTTGTTGTTTTTCTGTGTCATCGAACTCTCGCGATAAGTGCCTCGTCACGTGGTTGTTCGTTGCGCGTGACCGCTGACGACATGCGCGTTACTGATGTGGCGAAGAAATGTCGTGATACAGATATTTCCTCCATCTACCGTTGAGCAAATTACCACAGGCGGGAATTGGTTACACGTTTTTTTTATCAATAATTTTTTAAAATATATTTAGTAAAACTGCTGCGCATTTATCTATGAAATACCATAAGTGGGACTTCCAAGTTGATAAGTAAAACAAACCGAGGGCG
>JBBPBX010091738.1:0-11611 GCA_038048925.1 Garcialebias charrua
TTTCACTGGGGAGATGGTGGGCTGTCCATGTCTTCCTCCTGGCTTGCTGCAGTAGGACTGGATGGCCTCTCGTCCGCTGGGATGTCCAAGGCCTCCTCCTGGCTTGCTGCAGGAGGACTGGATGGCCTTTCAGCTGGTGCATCAGCAGATCCTGGAGGCGGTGCTGTGACCTTTGTAAAATATTGCAGCATGCTGCTCTGCACCTTTTCAAGCTTTTTATCATCCAGGATCTGCTGATAACACGCAACTTCATTGAGGACACCCCGACGGACCTTGGCGAACCTCTCACAGTCCACGTCCTGCTTCTCAATCCTCGCCAGGAAGTTGTGGAGATCCTGAAAGGCCAGCACCATCTCCTGCCTGGTGAAGGTCGGAGGAATGACCTCCACCTCCTCCTCCTCCTCAACTTCCTCATCCGGGACGTGCCTGTCGAGCTGAATCAGGTCGTCTGGGGACAGGTCCTCTCCTGATGCACCAAGCAGGTGTTCGATATCGTCATGGTCCATTTCGAGCTCCAGTGACCTGCCCATCCTCACAACATCCTCGATTACACGGTCCACCTCCTGGGAATCGTGTACCCCCTGAACAAGCTCTGGACAGAGCTTCTTCCAGACTCCACACATGTTCTGTGGAGTAACACGATCCCAGGAGTGGCCAATGTTGTACACAGCATCGAGGATGTTGTACTTACGCCAGAAGTCTTTCAGCGTGAGGGTCTGAGAGTTCTCCGTTGCCTCCAAAGCGGCACGGATGACTCGCTGCAGGTAGTACGCCTTAAACGTACTAATAACCCCCTGGTCCATTGGCTGGATCAAAGAGGTGGTATTGGGAGGCAGGTACACCACCTTCACATGCCTGTTCAACGTGGTGAGAGTAGGGGGGTGTCCTGGAGCGTTGTCCAAGACTAGCAGGACTTTAAAGGCAATCTTCTGGTCACTGCAAAAACGCTTCACTTCTGGAACAAAGTTGTTGTTGAACCAATTTGTAAAAACTTCCAGCGTCACCCAAGCCTTTTTATTAGACGCCCAATAAACAGGAAGTGTAGATTTAACAACATTTTTGAAGGGCCTGGGTTTATTAAATTGGTACACCAACAACGGCTTGAGTTTGCAATCACCCGAAGCATTGCCCCCCACCAGCAAGGTCAAACGCTCCTTGCCGACCTTGTGGCCGGGTGCGGTTCGTTCTTCCCTACTGATGTAGGTCCTGTCTGGCAAACGCTTCCAGAACAGCCCTGTCTCATCCACATTGAAGACCTGCTGGGCAGTGTACCCACCGTCCCTGATGATCTCAGCCAGTTCTGCTGGGAATGCCTCAGCTGCCTCGTGGTCAGCACTTGCTGCCTCACCTAAATGCACACAAAATGACACGGTTAACCTGTTGTAACACTGTAATAAAAGGGAAAAAAAATGTAAAAAACAATCGTAAGTCGTGGACTACCTGTACTGTACCTGCATTATTAAAAAATAAAAATGAGAAATTAAATGCTCACCCTGCACTCTGATGTTGTGGAAGTTGTTTCTTTTCCTGAAACGATCAAACCATCCTTTAGATGCAGTGAAGGTCTCTGGTCCATCCAACTCCCCTGATGTGCTGCTTGAAGTCACTCCTCCTGCGCTTGAAGTCCCTCCTCCTGCGCTATGGGAAGACGTCCCTTCACCCGGATCACTCTGGGAGGAGGACGTCCCTTCACCCTGATCACTCTGTGCAGCCCCCTGCCCCCCCGCACCCCCCTGCTCCCCTGCACCTCCCTCACTCGTCCCTAGTTCTATCAGCCTGTTATAGATCCTCCTCGCCTTCTCGCAAATCACCGACATGCCAACTGGTATTCGGCGTTGCGTGTTGTCCTCCAGCCATAGCACAAGCAACCGTTCCATCTCTACTATTCTACCCGTCCTCTGTTTAGTTATGATGGTGGACTTCATTGGGGCCGAAGCACGGACTTGCTGCAAAATGCGCTCTTTGTCCGCCACTATCGTCCCCACAGTCGACCTCGGTAAATCTAGCCTCTCTCCTATTTTAGATGGCGTCATGCCCTCATCAGACATTTTTATTATTTTTGCCTTCGTCTCCAGCGTGATGGTTCTGCGAGGTTTTTTCCCCTCTGCCGCGGCCGCGGACTTTCCAGGTCTCTTTGGAGCCATTCTTCGTACGAGCTAACGTGCTAACTCCTAAGGAGCAAAAATTAAAATTAATGCTAACGTTCATAAATCAATGCAAACGTTTGCTTTCGTCTAAAGATTTCTTTGAGTACGACCGTACCTGCCCGTTCGATGACCCGTCGAAAAATACAGTAGCGTCGAAAATTAGCTAACGTGCTAATTCCTAAGGAGCAAAATTTAAAATTAATGCTAACGTGCTAACGTTCGCTTTAGTCTAAAACTGCTACTGTAAATTAAAATTTATTACTGTACCTGTTTGTACGTTGTTCGTTTTCTCTCGTCGTCGTTCTTCGTTGTTCTTAGTTCGCTGTTCGTAACTCTCTTCTCTCATCAATCAAAGTGGAAAACCACGAGGCACAAAATGGCCGCAGCCCTTTAAATAGTTACCGCTTTACCTGTACGGATCCCTCCGCCGCCAGCTGCAATGCGGCTGTGTGTACATCCGCCAGAAGCCCAGCCCCCCCCTCTCGCTGGCGGTACTTTTCCACTGCCATGCGCAGTGTCACGCCCATGCCCATGCGCAGTGTCACGCCCATGCCCAACAAGCAACAGCCAAAGGCAATCCCCTCCCCCACCTCGCCGATTGCCGTTTTGTGACGCAGTTTCGCCGTAGCTCGATTATATACCTGTAATGGGGCTCGTTCGTAGGTCGTGCATCCAGTCTGCCGTAGCTCGATTATATATTTTAGCTTGGTTCGTTCGTAGGTCACGAATTTTTTGCCGTACGTCGATGGCATTCTTCAACTTTGGGTCGTTCGTAGGTCCCGTGGTTCGCAGGTCGATGGAGTCGTAGGTCGGGGGTTCCCTGTATATATATAATAAAAAAAATATATATATATATATAATTTTTTTTTTTTAATTATTATTTTTTTTTTTGTGGGGCGGTTCTGGGTTGGGGGTGGCGTTTTGTTCATTGCATTTATAATTAAATGCAACAAAATAAACACATTTAAAGGTAAAATATCATTGTAATACTTGGTTTATTTACACAATGACTTTAATTGCTGGATGTCCGGCCCCTGAGCTGATGGCGTTCAGTTACTGTGGCCCCCTGAGCAGTTTAGTTATGTCCTGCTTTAGAGGATGGATTACAGTTTATTCCATTTCTAAAATCTAAACTGCGTCTGGAAAATGTAAAAGATGATAAAGCCCTGGAGCCGACCTCATGAGCAGCTGAATACAGCAGTTATAAACAGGAAGTACTGCATGTTCATCTCTTCATCTGTACGAAGGTAACTGCAAGTAAATCCTCCATTTTCTGTCACAACTTGCATGCTTAATGGTTAAGTTAAAGGTTAATGCTTGAACCTTGTGTAGTGATACACCCTGGTCTCTGAAACTCTTAGTGGATTTGTCATACCGTAATTCGAATATATAATCAGAATAACCTTCTGTCATTTGTTATTCATATGAGCAGTGTTATTTTTAATATGCTGATGTATTCTTAATATGTGGAACAGGAATCAGAATGCTGTCCAAAGTTGAGAATTATGTCAAGTTGAACTTTTCAGATTTGTTTAAGACGTTAATCAAACTTTTAATCAGTAATCTGGCGACAGGTTTCTGTCTCTTTTCTAAACACTTTCACTAAATAATATTCACTCCTTTAACTTTTGATAAACCTTCTGACCTGAGCTAAATCCCTCCCGTTCTCTGGTGAACAACCAATGAGCGGAGTGGATTTAACTGGGTCAACTTCCTTTTCTAAGGTTCCACTTCCTGTCTCTCCCGGCAGTCTGCTGGAGGAGCTCAAACCATGAGGTTCCCCAAAGAGCTGAATGAACGTCTGTCAAACGCTAAGGACACGTCATCAGTTAAAGATTTATAACATGCCAGTTATAATCTCACTTCGAGCTGTAAAAAACTCTACTTTAATGAAATTCCTTCGATAAATCTTTTATCTTGAAAAACCAGACCGGAACTGAGGTCGCTACTTCGGTAGGTCGACGCAGATCTCATTGGAGCCGCTGGAGAGTGAACAAGTGGAAGCCTGAATAACGTGAGCACGGACGGACGGTCTGTGTACGTTGAGGCTAATGTACTTTACCGCAGCCGAGACAAAGAATCTTCGCCAGGTAAAGAGTCATTGTTTATCAGCTGGACCGGAGTCGAGCGGAAACCACCGAGGAACTGCCATGTTTCCTGGTTAAACGCACTTCAAGATATTACCTCTCCTCATCCTCCATTTTCTCTTCCTTGAAACTTTCTTTTAATCTTTCTGAGCCAGTAACTAAACTTTAAGTTAAAAGTGCCTTCAGATATACTGTAAAAGTAATGTGTCATCGCATTACTTGTTCTGTTGTAGGCCTAGAAGTTACGGACGTGTGATTTCATCTGCTGAAGTAAATTTATAGGAAACTGATCCATCACTCAATTGTACATATGTTGTGATGTAATTTAATGATTTGTTAATTAAATGATTCAGTTCTGCTGAACCAACATGAAATAATGTTTCATGTCTTTTACATCTCACAGTCACAGATTTATAATTTAATCTGAAAAAGTGAGAACCCGTGAAATTTGATGATAATTTGTGTCAGTCTAAACCCTGCTCAATTTACATCTAAAGTATAGATAAATCACTAAAACGGATCACCATCCTATATTATTACACTTGTTATGCTTTGTTTTGTGTGTTTTAAATACAAAGTATATACATATATATACATGTAGGGATATCGCAGTGGTCAGTTTTGCTGACCGTACAATATTCCAGATGATAGATTGATCGATCAGGTTTTCACCTGACAAACTTATCATCAATATTCACGAGTTCTCTCTTTTTAGATTAATACCTATAATTCTGTGCCTTGGAGGTGAGAATGTAAAGACATGAAACGTCAATTTATGAACTGAATCATTTAATTAACAAATCATTAAATTACATCACACATTTGTACATGTTTGGATCGATCGAATTTCCTATAACTAACTGTTCACAGATTCAAACATAGAAACAACAGGACAAGTAAAATATTTTATATTAAACTTTCTGTTAGCACAAACTTAAAGTTTACTGGCTTAGGAGATAAAGAAAAGTTTTAGGAGGAAAATGGAGTAAAAGAGGGGGTGAACTATCTTGAATGTTGATAACCAGAATATGACACGTTCCCCGTGCGATCTCCAGCTGGACGTACCGTATGTCCAGTGTGTAAACAATCAGCGACTCGTTACCTTTGACGGTCTACCAAGAATGGATCGATCCTTGAAGTCCGGAGAGGTCAGTCTGTTTAGATTGGAGCTTCTCACGTCTGCCTTTGACCCACTGAAGTAACGGTCGTCTGGTTGATGTTTCAAGATGAGAAATTCCTTGAAGGAATTTCAATAAAATAGAGCTTAGAGCTCACAAACGGACTCATAGCCAGCAAGTGCTATGAAGTCCCAACTGAATGACGAGTCATTGGTGTTTAGAGAGACGTCAAACAGTTCTTAGATGTAAACTCACATTTCAGTTTCATCCGCAGACTAAATAAGTCTGAGCTCTTTTAAGGCTGATTTGACCTAGAAAACGTGGTTCTTCCTGATTTGCCAAATGGCATCAGAAGAGGATGAGAGTGACATCAGATGATGTCAGGAGATTGAAATTACCGTATTTTCCGGTGTATAGGTCGCACCTTTTTATGGGTTTTTCAAGGCCTGCGACCTATACACCGGTGCGACCTATATATGGCTTGTTATCACTTTGGGCAAAACAAATTTTTGAATCCAGCTCATTTCACAATTACGTTCATTTATTAAGGAAAAGTTCAGCTCAGACACATATTTGCTATAATTTTTATCAAACAAATAATTGTTTTTAAGTGTTAATCTTCTTAAGTCAAAGTCAAAGTCAAAGTCAACTTTATTGTCAGAACTGCAATATGTACAGGACATACACAGGACCGAAATTGCGTTTCTCTCAGTCCCTCGGTGCAACAGTAACCATCTAAACACTAAACACTAAAACATTTAATAAACATAAGCATAAAATAGTAAAAAAGTGTAATACTGTCCTGAGTTTTTTCATAATAGTATAAAAGTATGAAAATTTACACCAACACTGAAACACCAAACACCCAATGAACATAAGCATAAAATGAAATAATAAAAGTGTAATACTGTCCTGAGTTTTTGCATAGTACAGTAGTATGAAAAGTATAAAAACGTAAATCTATAAAATAAACTGAAGTTTCTAGCGTTGACATTTGCAAAGAGTGGCACAGCAGCATATAAGTTGATGTACACAGTATATGTATGAGGTAGTTGATGCCGGTATAGAGGCAAAGTGGCATATGAAGTAAGGCACATAAGGCACATTTGGCATCCTTAGATAAGGCTAGTCAGAGAATGCTGTATATGTATCTGCAGTAGTGTAGACAAAAGTAGTGTAAATGTAAACAGTAGTAATAAATGTAAAGCAGTAGTAATAAATGTAAACAGTATTAATAAATGTAAACAGTGAATGTAAACAGTAGTATGACTATAGGCAGTAATGTAATACAAACATTAGTGCAAATATGAGAAGTAGTGCAAACTGAATGAACACATGACCGAGAGTTTAGTGAATAACCCGTTTGATGACACAGAGTCCAGTGTTAAAAACTTTGTGTTGAGTGGTAATGTGTGAGAAAGTTTTTTTGTGTTAAGGCAGTTCAAATGGGAGGGGAGGCAGAGCAGGCAGAGTGTTTAGCATTCTGACTGCCTGATGAACAGAGCTGTCTCTCAGTCTGCTGGTTCGAGCCTGGAGACTCCTCAGTCTCCTCCCTGATGGCAGCAGTCTAAAGCGGCTGTGTAGTGGGTGTGTGGGATCACCTGCCATGCGGTGGGCTTTCCGAGTGAGGCGTTTGCTGTGTAAGTCCTGCAGTGAGGGCAAGGAGGTGCCGACGATCTTCTCAGCTGCTTTCACGATGCGCTGGAGGCTCTTGCGGCAGGATGCAGTGCATGCACCAAACCACACAGTGATGCAGCTGGTCAGGACACTTTCTATGGCACCTCTGTAGAAGGTGCACATGATGGAGGTTGAAGCTCCAGCCCTTTTCAGCTTGCGGAGAAAGTAGAGGCGCTGGTGAGCCTTCTTCGCCAGTGCTGCAGTGTTCCTGCTCCAGGACAGGTCCTTTGAGACGTGCACTCCCAGGAACTTGGTGCTGTCCACTCTCTCCACTGCGGTGCTGTTGATGGTCAGAGGGGCATGTTGTGCATCCCTCTTCCTGAAGTCCACGACAATCTCCTTTGTCTTCTCCACGTTGAGAGTGAGATTGTTGTGTCCGCACCACAAGGCCAAGCGGCTCACCTCGTTCCTGTAGTCCGTCTCATCGTTGTTGCTGATGAGACCTACCACTGTTGTGTCGTCCGCAAACTTGATGAAGTGGTTGGAGCTGTACGATGGTGTGCAGTCGTGTGTTAGCAGGGTGAATAGAAGGGGGCTCAGCACACATCCTTGTGGGGCCCCTGTGTTCAATGTGATGGTGCTAGATGTGTTACTCCCGATCCGTACTGTCTGTGGTCTCCCGGTCAGGAAGTCTAGCAGCCAGTTACACATTGAGGTGTTCAGCCCCAGACTGTCCAGTTTATGGATGAGCTGTTGGGGGATGATGGTGTTGAATGCCGAGCTGAAGTCGATGAACAGCATTCTAACATAAGAGTCCTTCGTGTCCAGATGTGTGAGAGCTGTGTGGAGGGCAGAGGAGATGGCATCGTCGGTTGAGCGATTAGGTCGGTATGCAAATTGGAAGGGATCCAGGGAGGCAGGGAGGACAGATGTGATGCTTTTCATGACTAGCCGTTCAAAGCACTTCATCAGGATGGGGGTGAGTGCTACTGGGCGATAGTCATTGAGGCATGCGGGCGTTGCCTTCTTTGGGACAGGGATGATGGTGGTGGCTTTGAAACAGGTGGGGACGATGGCCTGGCTCAGTGAGATGTTAAAGATGTCCGTGAAGACCGCTGCGAGTTCCCCTGCACAGTCCTTCAGCACACGACCAGGTATGTTGTCAGGACCAGAGGCCTTCCGGGCATTAATCTTGATAAATGATCGCCTTACGCTGTCTGAGGACAGCGCCAGCACCTGGCCATCAGGAGAGGGGGGGAATTTATGTGCAGGTGTGCTGTTACTTGCCTCAAACCGAGCGAAGAACTCATTCAGTTCATTCAGCGTAGAGGTTGAGCTGTCACAGGTCTGGGGGGGGGGTTTGTAGTCTGTGATGGTCTGTATTCCCTGCCACAGACTGCGTGTATCCTTGCTGTCCTTGAAACGGTGAGCTATTTTCCTGGAATAGTGCTCCTTGGCCTCACTGATGCCCTGGGTAAAAGCCTTGCTGTGCGCTCCTGTGGCAGACATTTGCAGCAGAGCTAAACGTAGGTGCGACCTATACACCAGTGCGACCTATCTAGGGATTTTTCCAATCTATTGGTGATAATTGGACAATGCGACCTATACACCGGTGCGACCTATACACCAGAAAATACGGTAGGTCAAAAGATTAGTTCAGAAGATGTTAGAGCCAGCTTTGATGATAAAACTGTCTTAACACTTTACACACAACGCTGTTAACCTGTTGGTTTGGTTAAACATGTCATTACAGCATTATATTTGCAACCTCACTGAAGATAATAGCAAAAACAGATATCATTAATCTTGATTATTTAAGGACAAAAACAAAATGTCTCTTGTTGTCCTGTTTTCAAACTAAATGAAAAAGATAAAGTGTTCCTTTTATCTTCAAGTTCGAGAGGAGAAATCCTTCATGCACAACATTTTGAGGAAATGTCCAGTTTGAATTAAATAGTCCTTGACTATCAAACATTAAATGCACTAATGCTTATACAAATAACACAAGTTATTCATTGATGACATTTGAATTAACACAAATTAAAATAAGTCTCTGGATGACTTAATTTATGATGTTTGATTCAAATTAAAAGTAATAAAAGTATTATTGTCCCATCAGGAATAACTCCCAAAAAGTTCATTACTGAGAACGATCAGAGACGTTCTTCAAACTCAAGGTTGTATCACTACAAACACACACATATATATATATATATATATATATATATGTAATAATATAGGAGTTATTGAGTCAGTTTACTGACTTACCTATATTTTGGATGAAAGGTCCGAGCAGGTCTTATCTGCACAAACCTTTCACCAATTCGCGAGTTCAACCTTTTTCCGGTATTAAATTGCTTTAAAGTGATTAACCAAAAATGTAATTTCACGAGAGACTTCAATTTATGTTGGTCCACCAGAAAATAGACCTTTTATTGAAATTATCATAAAAGTACATTAAACATTTGTATCGATATTAGCTCTGATCTACTAAACTACGTTGACAAGAATTCAAATTAAAATCAAACAGACAGTTAGGAACTTTTCTGTTGGCACATTTACTTGACAAATTAATGGCTTATGAAAAGAAGAAATAGGAGGAAGATTAAAGATTGAAAGCTAAGTGAACTGAAGTTGATTATTTTGAAACAAACAGGGTGGCAACCTTTCCCATACAGGTCTCAGCTGGGCTTCTCACACGTTCAGAACACAATCAACGCCTCGTTACCTGTTGACGATACGTCTTGGAGATAAGAGTTGAAGTTTTGTGGACACTAACGGACTGTGTTGTCCAGTTCACGTCCAGATGACCTCCGCGCGTGTGTGCTGAGTCAGACGAGCAAGAAGCGCGCTTCTCCCGGCAGGAACAGAGCCAATCGCACTGACTGATTTTCAAAATAAAACTTCAGAAAACAAATTCTTTCAGAAATGAGTGTTTTGAGACACAGTAGGCTTTACTGTGACTCCAGCTGAGACGTGGGTCTAATTGGCATATGACCGGAACGTTTCCAGCTTTTTCCAGAGGAAAAACCAGTTCTTAGGAAGTTCTTCCCTCCGACACTAAAGTTTAAAACGGAAGTGGATCTTTATATGGGAGGCGGGGTCTCCCCCACCTCCTCAATAACTATTGGCTGGCTTAACAAAACAACGGATGGAGTTTTCATCCCATAGGCAGAAGTGTCTCTGACGGACAACAGGAAAACTGTTTACAGAATCGGCCAGATGGCCGCTTGTGAGCACAGAGAATATTATGGCTAACTTCACAGACAAAACAGAGAAGGAAGTTGCAAGTTAAAAGTTTACCCTGAACTGTGCCATAATATTAAAACCTGCTTGTTCTGCAGAAATAAACCAGCAGAAGGGTCAAACTCATGCAAGTAACAGATCATCATTAAATGACAAAAAGTATACTGTAGATCAATTCTGAATTAACACACAATAAAAAGAAAGTTCAATCTGATTAATTGGTGTCCATTAATTCAAAATAATTGTAACAAAAATGGTGTCCACTTGTCTCCTTGAGAGCTTCAAGAAGGTGTAACACTGAGAGTTTCAGAGAGATGTGGAGAGGTTTAACTCCAATACGGACATGAGGGTCCTATATCTCTACATATATATATATATACATATATATATATATATATATACATATATATATATATATATATATACATATATATATATATATACTATATATATATATATATATATATATATATATATATATATATACAGGTAACCCCCGACCTACGAACGAGTTTGGGACCTAAGAACCGTTCGCAGCTCGATCCGTTCGTAGGTAGGGGGTGAAAATTATTTAAAAAAAAAAATATTCATTCATTCATTCATTCATTCAACCTTTATTTATCATGCTAACGGAGCGCGCGCACACATTTAAGCATGTACAGTAGTGTACTGTAATGTTAAACATTGCTATTCACATTTACAGAATAAATAAAAATATATTTTCTTACTTTGAGATGGTCATAGCCGACATCTTAGGTTGCCATGCGTTGTTGTTATCNTGTATGTATGTATGTATGTATGTATGTATGTATGTATGTATGTATGTATGTATGTATATATAAAACAGTGTTTCCCCTAGTTAACTTGCCATGGCAGGGTGCTCATCTCATCCATGATTTTTTTTTATGGGGAGGGACGGAAACATGTCTGAGCAAAGCTTGTACCAACAGTTTTTGAGCAGGGGAAGAGGCACCTTTAGCTTTTTAGGTAGAGAGCCTGTATTTCGTGCTGCTAGCTTAGTGCTATGTCAGTGCGGGGTGGGAGGTATGGGGCAAGTTCGCTTTGGTAGGCGGGGTGCTCAGTTCTGTTGACAGGGTGGGGCACCCCGCTTGTATAATGGTATGGGAAACACTGTATTACAACTTCTGGTTGGTTTAGTGTTTGCTATGATCAGCTAACACTAAACTGATTTTGTACAAAGTGTTGTGTAATGTAAAGCAGAGCATTACATCTGTAGCATCTTAGCCAGCATGTCTGTATTGCACCTCTAGTTTAGCACTACTTCTTGTTGCTCTCAAAAATAGTTAATGAATCAAGTGATTACTTCTGTAGGTAAACATAGATGTTTAACAACTCATTAAAATGCTCCACAATGCAGGAAATTGTATCTAATTTT
>JBBPBX010091739.1:0-13875 GCA_038048925.1 Garcialebias charrua
ACAACAACAACAACAAGAAATACCAAAGCATGCAGCAAAAATACTAAAACATAATAATAAAGAAAATACTGTTAAAATACTAAAAACAAGGCGCCAAAGCTGAAAAAGAAATACAACTACTGTACAGTGATGTTTTTTCAGCACCATGGTTCTGTTCTCTTAGCGCAGTGGTCTTGCAGCTTTAGCAGTTCCTCGTTATCAGTGTGCTTGAGTTTCAAATGTAAAATGTAAAAGCAAACATTTACAAAGCTGTTAATGTGCATCTAGAAATTACTGTGAACAAGCAACAAATGATGATGGATATTTTATTGTTTTGTAGTTGTTTTGATGGTGCTCAGACATGAAGAAATCAGCTTGTTGATGTGAAAATCATCAGTGTAGATTTAGTGTAAGTGTAGAGCATGGTGATGGTTCCCTAAAGCCCACAAAATACTTAAATCTGAGATGCCAGGAGCTCTTTTTGAATAATTTCTGTAGGAATGTCTGGCGTTTTTAGGTTCAGTAACCACAAACACAGTTCCAGTCTCAGCCTGAAGAAAACCAATGTCTGTCTATAGAGTTGTTGTTTTTTTGTATGTAAGATCAAATTCAAGAGCAAAGTGAGCACTTGAGGAACAACTGAAAGCTATTCTGAAATGTCAGGAGGATTATTTCATCGGGAAGCGTCAGCTGTGACGTAAAAAAAACCTTCACTAATTGAAATGTGAAACATCTGACCTGATTGTGACTGTTGATAAAATGAGTCAAACTCTCATTAGGCAATTGTTTGAATCTTTTTTTTTTTGACATCATTCTGTAGACAACAGCGTCAATTAATGGCAGTCATTTTGTGTTTGATAATGACATTGCTTTGATCTGCTACGCTGATGAAAAATATGCCACAGAACCTAGCTGTGAGTGCTGACAGCAGGAAACCGAGCCTGACGACTTGTTTGTGTGTCGCTTGATGTGTCTACCACATCTTCCCTCCTGTGCTCTGGGAATCACAGCAGTGTGTGTGTGTGTGTGTGTGTGTGTGTGTGTGTGTGTGTCTGTCTGCTAAAGTAGGTCAGCAGGAGGACAGGAAACCCCTGCTCACTTGTCTGACTGCAGTGTGCCTTTGTGGACAGAATAACACATGGTCCACACTAGAACAATTTTGGTACTGTACCAGTGTTTGTGTTTCTTTACTTTCTTCTCATCAGAGTTTATGCCCCTATCAAGTATTTGTTTGTTTTTTGGAATATTCGGGTCATAATGTCTTACCTGTTGTGGAAAGCTCTTTGAATGACCCCGGTTTGGAGAAACACAGTTTAACTCATTAATAACAGCTAGTCTGAAACATACAAAGGGATAATCTGGTCATTTTTACAGTGTTCTGTTTAACAGTGAACTCTATCAGATAAGTCATCAGGCAGCACAGAGTCTGGATGAGGGCCCATTTTTAAAAACAGCTTTTTTAGAATTATAAATCAGCTCTCTCTCAAAAACAACACGTTGGTGTGGAAGAATGCTACCACTTATATTAAACTTCAGCACTTTTGCACAACACTGTTATTTTGAATCCGGGTATGGTTCGTTCTTTGGTTTTTTTCATTTTGTTTTGTCAATTTTGTTTTGAAACGGAAAAACCAAAGAAGGAACTATACACGGATTGAACCATTGTTTTGTTTTTTCAATTTTATTTTGAAACGTAAAAAACTAAAGAACGAACCATATACGGATTATTTTGTTTGTTGCTGTTTTCTCGACTGATAAAAACAGACCCTTGTTTGGCTAGGCTGGCCTCGATGAAGACGTCGGCCTTTTTCTCCACACTCCGTGCTCTACGACTGACATTGCAACTATTTGACTGAACATCACTTCAAAAATGAACGTATTATCCCTTCAAATCTACTCTAAGAAGTCACCATAGCAGTTCATGCAATGCTATTTTCCAAACCCTACCCTACTCGTTTTACATCACTTTACCATATTTTAACTGTTTATTCTGAATCTGGAGCACAAAAATCACAGTTTTTCCCATCAGCTCATCTTCAGATAGTCACTAAAACACCCAGTATGAGTCTGAGCTTGAACGTTTGAAAAATGTCTCTGTCTGTGTGCTATCAAGACCTTGTTGTCAAAAAAAAGATGTGTCAAACACATTTTTGTCCGGCGGGTTTTGTGTGTCCCACTTGTGCTGGTCTCAGCAGCTTTGAGGGTGAGGAGAGGAGGGCACTGCGTCACACCAGAGAGCTGCATGTCCTGAACTTGGAGTGGTATCCGGCCGCAACATGAAAAATGCTGCGGTGCAAAAAGCTAAAAGGGAAGAGGAGATTAGAGGAGCTCAACAAAAAGGTGATAGAAATAAAAGCAAAGAAGAAGAAAACCTGAGACGAGTGTCAAGATTCATAAATCAATAGCAGCACAAACAGAATACTGGTACATATAAACCAACCGGATGAAATGGAATGAAAAAAAATAAACATTATTTAGGAGCAGAAATATGAGACCACTAAAAGTCCAGGACGGATTATTGGAATTTATTTATTTTGCATACATTTATACCAGTGAAGGGCAGGGAATAGTCTGCGTTTTCGCTGAGAGGGAAAAATATTATGTAGCAGCAGCAGAAGAAGCGCTTTTAATTCAAGTACCAATTAATGGCCTATCGAAGAGAGGGTAAGTGTGGCGGGTGCTGTTTTTGTAAATGACACAGGAAGACATATTTTTTTGACTGTTATCTCTGAGAAGTTAACACAGCAGCTGCCATGCCTTCTACCACAATGACCGGCAGGATCCCTGCCTCTAAACTGCTGCATGCTGTTGACTCAGGTCACACTGAAAGCTTTCCTCACAGCACAGGTGACACTGTCTGTGGTCGAGTTGTACCCATGTGGGCTGTGGAAAATTGTGCAATTTGAAAATAAGTGCAAGTTTAAGCTAGGGCACCCGCATGTCTGTTTGTGTGTACTGGTGGAGTCCAGTAATGGTTGGTCCTGAGAGGCTGCAGGCCTGATGAAGAGCTCCACATAGAAGGGGGCTGTGGAAAAGTTCGCTCCATTACAGCCAACACTTTCAGCCCTGATTTGTCGGCTCAGCAGCACTCACTCAGCAGCCGATCGATAAAAGAGATCTTCTGGTGGATCATCAGTTAAAGCAGTTAAAACATAATCCTCCCATATTTAAAGCTGCTATATGTAACTTTTCTAACAATATATTTTTAACATATTTCTTCACTCTGTCACTAGATTGATGTTAGAGAGGTAATCTCTGAAAAAACTAAAAAAAAATATTGTCCCCTTGCTTCTCCAGGTGGTAAATAAGCATTTCTAAAAAGAAAAAGTGACCCGCCATTTTCCAGCCAATAAAAACAAAGTTTGTAACCAGCCAATAAAAACCGAGCTTGAATTTGAATCAGCCAATAAAAACAGAGCTTGAATTCAAATTTCAACAGACCACAAGGGGGCAGAGCCATATATGGCTCTGAGGGGGAGGGATCAGAATGCTTTGCTTGTTGAAATTTTTTCTAAGTGCTGATGTTCTACAGAAACTGCAGACTGAACCTTTAAATGTTCTTTATTTCATGTGTACAGCACTTTGTTGCAGCTGTGGTTGTTTTAAATGGCTTCATAAATAAAGTATTATTATAATTTTTTTAATTATTATTTTTAACCCAAATTACGCAACTTCCGGTATTATCCGGTAGTTTCCGGTCGCAATGTTTTTAGCTTCTGTTAGCTCTAGCCAAACCGTCTTGGTTCAGAGATTGCTCCGCGTGGACACATGCACTTCAGCTGAACAGCGGTTTCGCGGAGAGACAGATAGACTAAGGACAAAGATGCTATGGAATGCGTGAAGCATTAGACAGCTTAATGTGACCGGACATCCACCACCTAACATGCTAACGTTAGCTCCACCAGAGTCTCCTGCCTGGACAGCAGCCGGCTACGGACCGTGTTGTTCAGAGAGGTTGCTTCACATGGACACATTACCTCCAGCTGAACGGGGGCTTTGTGGTTGGATGGATATACGAAGGGAAAAGATGCTTTGGAACGCGTGAAGCATTAGACAGCTTAAAGCTGCAGTATGTAGCTTTTTTTATGAACATATTTCTTCACTCTGTCACTACCTCCTGACAGACTGATGTTAGCCAGGTAATCTCTGAAAAAAAATAAAAAAAAATATTGTCCCCTTGCTTCTCCAGGTGGTAAATAAGCATTTCTAAAAAGAAAAGGTGACCCGCCATTTTCCAGCCAATAAAAACAGAGTTTGTAACCAGCCAATAAAAACAGAGCTTGAATTTGAATCAGCCAATAAAAACAGAGCTTGAATTTGAAATTCAACAGACCACAAGGGGGCAGAGCCACATATGGCTCTGAGGGGGAGGGATCAGAATGCTTTGCCTGTTGAAAATATTTCTAACTGCTGCAGTTCTACAGAAACTGCATACTGAACCTTTAATCATGTGACTGGACAACCACCACCGAACATGCTAAACGTTAGCTCCACCGGAGACAGTACCCGACAGGCCGCGGAGACGCCTGCTGCAGACGTTAGCTCGCCTAATGTCTGCCTTTTAGCCTCAGATGTTTGATGGACACGGAACTAACATGCTAAAACACGGAGAAAGCTGTGCAACCTTTTTGGAGGGACGACACCGAGCTAACAAAGGGCTAACGTGAGCAGCTATGGAGTTGCTAATGCTAACGCGGTGCGGAGCCTGCTGGAAGGAGAAACGGCTCCAAGTAAGTTATTAAATCTTTTTTCCTTCATGATTGCTCCAAATGTATGGAGTTAACATGCTAATGGTCCTTCCTGTAAACAGTTTGGACCGCGTGAAGCATTATGATGCTGCGGAGCTCGGACGTGCAAGAGCTACCATGCTAAAAGACGAAGACAGGCTTGAACCAGCTCAAAGTAAGAAATTTTATTTTTTTATGTACTGTAATTGTTTAATGTGTTTACATGTAGGGTACTGTGTTAGGATAGGCAAAGTGCTTGGTAACTGTACAGTACTGTACATGTACTATAAAAAAAAAAAGTGGCGGCTCGGGTGGTCCCCGACTTACGTCAAAATCGGGTTACGAACGGCCCGTAGGTCCGGAACTCGTTTGTAAGTCGCGGACTCCCTGTATATATATTTATAGTAATCTGCTGCAAAGTCATGAATGTCATATGTCTTTTATGCATGTGTGTTTTGTTGCTGTGTTCTGTCATGTACTTTGTACTTTGCAGGATTGCAGACGGTGGCTGGGTGCGTTTGCCTTGTGCTCTTTTTGTGGATATTTGTTTTGTAGTCTTACTTTCTGTCTTTCCTTTCTTTCTATCAAAAAAATTCATAATGGTGTGAAGAGGATGGCTGTAAGGTGAGAAGGGATGCCATCTATAAAAGGAAATTGAAAAAAAAAGGTTATTGTCAACAGAACAGTAAGAGGACTGGGTTTAAAGTGAACATTTTAGAGAAGCTGAATGTATCAAACATAAAGATGGGCAGAGGTTTGTCAATCTGCAAAAAGTGACAATTAAAAATAGAGTGGCAATCACATAAAAGACGAAAACATAAAATGTATTGCATCATTTTACAGCCATTATCATATGCCTCACATTTAGACTTAGACCTGCAGAAGCTGAAACCAGTCACATCCTGCTGATTTCTGGTTCTGAGTGAAAAACTTAGAACATTTACACCAGATTAAATCCAGTGTTTATGACCTGACATGTCCCTGCAGTGGGTGTCTTACCACATCCCACATCCCCCACCAATAGCAGTAAGTGGAGGGCATTTGAGTACTTACACGACCCACCACAATAGATGAAGCAATGTTTTTAGGGTGGCTACAATATCTTACTAACTGCGATGTAGAGGCCACAGCGATTGGGTTTCAGGGTGTTCTGTGGGATACTGTAACGGTATACACTGGATCAGGCTTGTTCGCTCGCTTTGTTTAATGAAGTTCAAAAAGCTGATGGGGTGTCTGATTAAGAGCAAGTCAATAAGATGTAATCCTTATCTCACACATAACTATCATCAAAAGGTCTTGCTGGATCAAAATTCTTGCCTTTGTCGAGCATGAGAGAGTAAAAAAGTATAAGTAAAGGCCTGGCATTCCTTGAAGGGATACCTAAGATCACGTTGAGAAAGTTGTGGTTGTAGCGCTTTTGCCAAACCTTAAAAATAATGTGAGCAATCTTATGAATAATACAAGATGTCACACTTAAAAATATACCGTAATTTCTGGACTATAGAGTGCACCTGCGTTAGAGTTGCATTCGGGCCCAAAAAATCTGATCCGACCCGGCCCCTGCCCGCAGTCATAAGTTCCGAATCCCACCCGACCTGATGAATTAACAGTAATTACAGGTACAAACACAGAAAAATAAACAACATTTTTAATTAGTTATTAACAGTCGGGGACACGCAGCTGAATAAAAGCAGCAGAAGATTCAGAGCTGAAAGGGTGTTGTACTTTCATGGCCATAAAAAGCATCTAAACCCCGTTTCTGCCTGCGTTCTTCTGAATTACTGAGACACGCGGATAGCTCTGACACACGCATCTGCATTGAGATCTCACTTGTTTGGGTCATCGGCCACGCGCATCCGCTGAGTGCAGCAGCTGAATGAACGTCCATTTGGAAGATGGATCGCTTCCTGGCAGTATAGTTCCATGATCTCCCATCTGAAGCTTAACTGAACTTTTTGCATCTTTCAAGGCCGTCAGCTCGCTGTGAAATGGCCACATGAGGCTGGTGGTTGTATGGCAGTCCATGTTATCATATAATTGGATTACGACTGCTCCTGACCTAATTAAAAGCTCGAAACCGGCCCGGCCCGCCCATTAATCACATTGTAACAGCCCGGCCCTAATCCAGGTTGGTCCAGACCAGGTTTTGGGTTCGGGTTAGAAATTACAGTTTTAACATGCCTATAAGCCACACACACACACGCCCGGATTTTCGCAGGGGCTACCATGGGCTGGAGCCCCTGGCCCCGGGATTTTAGGGGCCCCGGAGCCTCCGGCCCCACCCCCTAAGTTTTTTTTTGTCTCAAACACGTTGTCTCACACAGGAGAAAACTGTTCTTGTCAGGTTTCATGTAAAACTGGATGATTTTATCTATTCGCTTCAGCGCGGCTGGTCCCCTCCCGCGCAGTGCCGGCGGGGGAGGGAGGGGTGCGTGCGGCCGGTCCCGCTGCCGGCGGGGGAGGGAGGGGGGTGCGCGCGCCTGTCCCCCACCCACCGCTGGTGATAAGGAAGAGAAAGTGGAGGTGAATGGAGAAATAAAAAGTGCAGGAACGGAGGCAAAGGAGCTGGTGTAGGAGAAAGCAGGGGCGGCTGTAGAAGAGATGGAGCTGGGGCCCCCCAAACCAGGTGAAGAAACAAGGGAAGAGAAAAAAATGTTGAAGATGCTGCACGCGGGCCAGCAAAATGTGTACAGAGATGAGGGAGTGGACACAGTGAGGACTGGTGCTCTAGTAATAATAATAATAATAATAATAATAATAATAATAATAATAATTTTATTTAAAAGCGCCTTTCAGGACACCCAAGGACACTTAACAAACCAACACAGTGTAATACAGAGCAAACATTATCAGCGACAAATTGAAATATAAAATACATAAAGGATATAAAATGGAAGATAAAAATACATTTAGTAAAGTTAGTGATAAGCTAGTCTAAAGAGATGGGTTTTCAGGGCAGTCTTGAACAGAGAAAGGGAGGTGGTGTTTCGAAGGTCTGGCGGTAGAGCGTTCCAGAGGTGAGGGGCAGAGCAGGTGAAGGCCCTGCTCCCCATGGTGGAGAGGCGGGCAGAGGGTACATGGAGATGTAGTGAAGAGGAGGATCTGAGAGAGCGTGATGGGATGGAGATTTGTAGGAGGTCAGATAGATAAGGAGGGGCAAGGTTGTGGATAGATTTGAACGTGAGGAGTCTAGTCTAGTGACTCTGTGTCACAGACTGACTGAACCCCGTTATCCTGTGGAAACTTTACTGTCCTTCCTCAAACAGGCAAAAGGACTGAGAGGAGTTAAAGTTGAAAGTCACTTTCCAAACCTGAGAACTTATGACTCAGCCAGACATTACATAAGGCACAAAACAGAAACTGGGTTCACTGACCAAGAAATTTTCAGATTAAAGAAAATAATGATCAAAGTCAGAAAACAATTCTGAAAACAATTCTGAACAAATGATGAACACCAGCATTTTTGGGGCAGCACGGTGGCACAACTGGTAGAGCTGCTGCCTCTCAGCGAGCAGGTCCTCGGTTCAAATCCCGGTCCGGGGGCCTTTCTGGGTGGAGTTTGCATGTTCTCTCCGTGCATGCGTGGGTTTTCTCCGGGTGCTCCGGTTTCCTCCCACAGTCCAAAAACATGCATGTTAGGCTGATTGGTAACTCTAAATTGACCCTGAGTGAGACAGGTCCCTCTTGTAAATGAGTCCCCGTGGCTCAATGAGGCTAGCCTGTATAAATAATGGTTGAATTGAATTGAATGAATGAATTTTTAATTTTGTACCCATAACCTCTCACTCAACATGGATTCTTTTAAAATAACATCTTTAAGCTAGAGAGGCTGTGAAGCGTGCACTGGTTTACCCAAACCATTAAGTATAAAAGCATTGACGTTCTGCTTTTACAAGAGACACATAATGATGCATCAAATGAGACAGAGTGTGGCAGGGAAGTTTGTGTTGAATCCAGGCAACAATAACTATTCAGTGATTTTATTTTGTGATGGAAGCATCATATTCTATAGTTTCAAACCCTAACATGTGGTTTTGTATTTAACCAGTTCAGGGTTGTTTGTAGTTTGTGACAACTTGTGACAACTGGCATATTGAAGTTGTAAGTTGTGAAAACTTACTATTCAGTCATTTTCTGTTCATCATCTGAACCAAAGCAAAACAAACTATGGGCCCAGGGGCCCCCATCCTCCTAAATCCGGCCCTGCACACACACTAAATTTAGACATATATAAGCCGCAGGTGTTCACGTTGTAACATGTGTGGCAGCATAACAACTGAGAGAGATGTGCAACGCTTGTTGTAGATCAAGAATCAACCACCAGATGGTGTTTTATAGACTTTATCTAGAGACCCCAGAATACTCCCACGTACATCTGTTCACGCGTACGTATGCGCGTACTGTACGCAGAGGGTTCAGACATCATACTCGAGTAGCCACCCTGAGCAGCTGCAGTGCAGCTCCACAGACAAGGAGCTTTACCTATGGGACAAATTGAGGTTGCCAATTGGTCATTTGTTGACACGCCTACTGAATTGATTGACGGGTCGAAAAAAGAAAAAAAAACAAGCGCTGGCAGCCTCAGCCACAGCGGTGTTCTGTGTTTATATGTTGTTAATAAAATGTTCTAAAATAAAAATAAATTATGTGTGCAGTCCACACATCAGTCCAGCACACCAGGAAATCTCCAGAACCTCCCGCAGCCACGCTGGACCTGAGTTTAATTCGCTCATGACAGATACGTTCATTTCTCATCATTACAGCCATGGCATCAACGGAGGAGGAGATCACAACAAAAGAGAAAAAAAAGAAAAGAAAAGGCCAGATCAGGGATGAAGAAGGGGAATTGAATACATTGGTGTCACATACAAAACAGTCCGGCGCTGAGCAGTTTATTGTGTGACACCGCATTTGCGTATGCGGTCATAAAATTTGAGCTTTGCGCGTACAATACATGCCCTGCGGGGGTACGCTTGTGCCTCTGCGTACGTACGTGCGTACCTCTGCGTACGTGCGTACCTCTGGGTACGTGCGTGCGTACCTCTGCGTACGTACGTGCGTACCTCTGCATACGTACGCATGTACCTCTGGGTACGTGCGTGCGTACCTCTGCGTATGGACCTACGCAGGAGTATATTGGTGGCTTTACTGTTCCACACAGACAGGGTGAACTACACATGTCTTCATGACAACAACCTCACTCACTTATGGTCACTTTACTGAATGGCCTAACACAAACTAACACAATGAACACATAAACTAGGCTAACAAGAACAGACTAAGCACTAAAAGAACAATGGACTGTACTTTGTTTTCATTCAACCTGTATTTAGACATGTTTATCCCATTTAGCATCGAGGACTCATTTACAAGAGAGATCTGATTTCAACAAAGAATGATGACAACAGCGACAACAATAGACAGTTATAAAAGAGGCATACAGATTTTTTTCTTTTTTACAAATTAAAATAAGATGGCAAAAAAGTAGCAAAAACAGCTAGATTATAATGTGAATGTAAAAAACTAAAAATAGGAACATCTGCATTAGGGGTGTACGGAAGTTTAGTGCTGCCACCTGGGGAAAATATTTTTCCGGGCTTATGTAGTAATAATGTGATACGTATCACGTAATTACGTGATACGTATCACGTTATTACGTGATAAGTATAGATGTCCATCCACATGGTATCAGCACCATCACGCTTGTTTTTGCCTGCACAATGCAGGCTGCACTGTGGATGACATCATCATCAGTATGCACACTCTGAGAAGAATCCTGAGCAGAATGGGACAGTTCAATAGTTAAAAATAAACAAAAAGGCACATCTTAACCGCATTTTAGGAGAGAATATAAAAGTAACATAACACAGCTTTCAGAGTTTAATAAACAATGATAAATTGCTAATTTGAAATAATATGGAGCAATGAAAAGCAACGTTAAATGATTGAGAATAGTTTATGTTTTCACACTTTTTCATGTAGAAATAATCTTACAGGGAGTACATGTATTATTTTTTTGTTAATCTGTTTACGCATGTTTAAGCTGTCGAAAGACTTAATATTTATGGGTGAACGTGTCTGTACAGTCTCTGCTATAAGTGCCCAACAAAAATAGGAATTTTTAGGAAAACTGTTAAAAAAAATTCTATGCAAACTTGAAAATGTGAGTAAGTCTTACAGTTCATGATAAAAGTGAATAACCTATGGAAAGTCTTTAAAGCATATGGTTTTTTAAAATTATAAACAGTATTTTGTTCCTTTTTTACAATGGCATGTTGTTTCCACAGAGTGCAGTAGTTTTGTATAGGATGACATTTGTCGGTGATATTTTATGGCTATGTTAAGAAAATTTTAGGAAAAAAAAGTTAAATGCAAACTTGACAAAGTGTGTAAGTTTTCACAAACAAACGCAGTATTGATATTCCTGTAGCTAGTCTGCATTTTAGAACGTCACGTCGACATGAATGTGCTGCTCTAGATGTAATGACAAAGTTGTTGGTAGAGTGATGAAAATTAAATAAAATGAAGACACTTTTCAACTGTTTGCTGTATTATTTTCTTTAGACATGTTATGTTTTTTAGGACGTCAGTGTCAACGTTACATCTGCCTGGGGGGATTTATTCAGTTTTATGTCCCCTGTCAGAGCCTGGGTCACAATGGGAGAGAGGCTGGCTTCTGTGCTGCTTTCATCCAGTAGGTAGTTCCAGATAAAATGCAAATTAAGGGATGTACTGTAGAGCCTAGAACTGCAGGTCTGACCTCCAAAACAAGATGATTAAGATGCACTTAAACAGTTTAAAGTTCTCCACTTTCTTGACCAAGAGTTTGATACTACAAAGTTTTGAAAGTGTCAACCTTTTCATTCAGAAAACTAGCATTCCCATGTACTTGATTTGTCTTATCAATTCTGAGCATCTTCCATGCCCATGCTTAAGAAAAGCAGGCCCAAACCATGATGCTGCCACTACCATGTTTGACAGTGGATGGTGTGTTCAGGGTGATGAGCTGTGTTGCTTTAAAGCCAAACTGATAGTTTTGAATTGTGGACAAACAGTTCTGATTTTGGATTCAGGTGACCAGAGCAACGTCTTCCACATGCTTGGTGTGTCTCCCTGGTGGCTTGTGACAAACTTGAAACAACATTTTCTTAAGGATATATTTGAGAAATAGCTTTCTTCTTGACACTCTTCAATAAAGGCCAGATTTGTGCTGTGTACGACTGATAGCTGTCATATGGACAGACTCTCCCAGGCAACTCTTTTTTTTTTTTACATATTACAGTACACTAACATGTTTCATTGCTCCATATTATTTCAAATTAGCAATTTATCATTGTTTATTAAACTCTGAAAGCTGTGTTATGTTACTTTTATATTCTCTCCTAAAATGCGGTTAAGATGTGCATTTTTGTTTATTTTTAACTATTGAACTGTCCCATGCTGCTCAGGATTATTCTCAGAGTGCGCATACTGATGATGATGTGAATTAAATTAAAAATAAATTAAGTAGAATTATTCATTTTGTGATGTAGTTTGTATATTACAGTTAGAAAAATTAAGTAGAATTATTCATTTTGTGATGTAGTTTGTATATTACAGTTAGAAAAATTAAGTAGAATTATTCATTTTGTGATGTAGTTTGAAGGTTATCATTGGTTGAACAAACTGTGAAATAAGGGGCAGGTATAATAAGATTTCATCTTCTTTCTGCTCCCTTAATTTTATCCTACTTGTATTCTTGTATCTGATGAAACTGTCTTGTATTGTTCTTTTAAAATGAATGAATAAACATCAAATCAAATCAAATGATGTCATCCACAGTGCAGCCTGCATTGTGCAGGCAAAAACAAGCGTAATGGTGTTGATACCATGTGGATGGACATCTATACTTATCACGTAATAACGTGATACGTATCACATAATAACGTGATATTATCATGTAATAACGTGATATTATCACGTAATAACGTGATACGTATCACGTAATAACGTGATACGTATCACGTAATAACGTGATACGTATCACGTTATTACGTGATACGTAACACATTATTACTACATAAGCCCGAAAAAATATTTTCCCCAGGTGGCAGCACTAAACTTCCGTAGGGGTGTAAAAAAAAATCGCTTTTTTAAAGAATCTAGATTCTTAGTCCTGGCGATTCATAATTGATTTGCTGGTGAAGATTCTCAGTCGTCCAGGACATGATAAAATCAAAAAAGGCGTTCAATACAGAACAACTGGACTTTATTTGTAACAAACAAGACATTTCGCTTCTCATCCGAGGAGCTTTATCAATTCAGTGAGGAGACGGTGAGAGGGATAAGTTATAACAGGATAAGCCATTGACACGCACCAACATATGTAAATTGGAAACTAACACTCACACATACTTGGGATAACACGTACCTGTGACCCATTCAAAGTTCAGTGTGTGAAAACAGAGCTTACAGAAAACACACACACATCGTAAATTGACAAGTCACACCTCACACATTGATAGCAGGGACCTGCCAAAGTCTTTGTTAGTCTAATTCACAAACAAGGCTCCTCTGTTCTCATCAGGTGTGAGACGCCTGGGAACCAAATCCAGGGCTGCACTATAAGTTTTAGAAATTTGGAATCTTAGACCTCCTCCTCTGTTTAACGATGGTTTCTCTCTTTTTACATAAATCGCCTCCTTCACACCCCTCTCAAACCACCTGTGCTCTCGGTCCAAAATATGTACATTCTGGTCCTCAAAAGAGTGTCCCTTGTCCGTGAGGTGGAGGAGAACAGCTGAGTTTTGTCCAGAGGAGGAGGTTCTCCTGTGTTGGACTCCATTGACTTTGCCAACAAAGTTCAACATTTGAAGCTTTCCCGGGAAAAACTCTTGTATCGTATGATGTGACTTCTCTTTTCACTTGCATACCCATTTCTGAAGCAGTAGAAACCGTCAAAAAACGACTTCTACAAGACAAGGATTTGGACAAAAGGACCGACTTCACCCCAGACCACATCTGCACCCTGCTGGATCTCTGCCTCTCCACCACCTATTTCAAGTTCAATGACAGATTTTACAGACAGAAGCACGGCTGTGCCATGGGATCCCCAGTGTCACCCATTGTTGCAAACCTCTACATGGAGGAAGTGGAACAGAGAGCCCTAAACTCCTATGAGGGAACAGCG
>JBBPBX010091742.1:0-13875 GCA_038048925.1 Garcialebias charrua
CAACACGCACGCGACCTGACGCCAGACGCCAGAAGGTGCCTAGGTGCGTCCACCATTGACTTTACATGGAGGCTGGAAGCTTTGAGGTCAAAACGCTGCACTGTGTGAACACACCATAATACATCAAACCTTCAGTTATTGACCCACATCCGGTCCCCTGCAAAACTGTATGGTCAAATCATGACATCACTTAAGCCACGCCCCCTGACAACAGGAAGTGTAAAGTTTTACTTTGAAAGGTCCATATCGGACCCGTGTTACCTAATCAGCGTGACATTGTGTCCAGTGACTAAAGACATGTTGGTGTAACAAGCTTTCCAGCACTGTTCGTTTTGGGTGGAGCAAGTGGGCGTGGCGACATGGCGAAGTAAGACGTAACGCCATCACCATACGTTTGGATCTAAAATCCACAGATTTGATCCGAGGAGTACCAAAATCAGTATGATCGATCATTGCCCACCCCTTGAACAGGTGTTTATGCTAATTAGCAAATCGCTACAGAAACGGCTCAAGAGCGCCCCCTAGAAATATTCAAAATACCCTCCGCATTGACCTTAGTTTGACGTAGAATCATGAAATTTGGTACACTTGTCCAACTCACCAAGATGCACAGAAAACTCTCTGGCACCAATGTTGTACGATAAATGGTAAGGCGGCCATTTTGGAACGATGACCAAATTTTCACCCCTTTTTGGCCGTTTACAGCCTCTGCATTTCAACGAACTCCTCCTAGGGATTTCGCTCGATTTGATTCAAACTTGGCCAGTTTCTTTATAAGGCACGGGGGAACAAATGTTATCAAAACTGTGCGTTTTCATGCATGCTGAAGGGGCGGGGCCAGACCTCAAAGTTGGACATCTCGCCATGAAAAACGAAACGCTTACAGCTCTTACACGAAAACTGTCTAATACATCAAACCTTCAGTGATTGACCCACATCCGGTCCCCTGCAAAACTGTATGGTCAAATCATGACATCACTTAAGCCACGCCCCCTGACAACAGGAAGTGTAAAGTTTTACGTTGAACGGTCCATAACGGATCCCTGTTACCTAATCAGCGTGACATTGTATCCAGTCACCGAAGACATGGTGGTGTAACAAGCTTTCCAGCACTGTTCGTTTTGGGTGGAGCAAGTGGGCGTGGTGACGTGGCGAAGTAAGACGTAACGCCGTCACCATACGTTTGGTTCTAAACTCCACAGATTTGATCTGAGGAGTACCAAAATCATTATGATCGATCATTACCCACCCCTTGAACAGGTGTTTATGTTAATTAGCAAATAGCCTCCATAGCGCCCCCTAGATTATTCAAACTGTTGTATCTCAGTGATACATCATCCGATCTGAACCAGATTTATTGTGCATCATCAGTGAGCCCTTGTGGACACATTGATATGGTGGGCTAACATTTGACTCAAGTGCGCCCCCTACATTATTTCTATAGTTATATCTCAGTGATACATCATCCGATCTGCACGAGATTTATTATGCTTTATCAGTGAACACTTCGACACACATTGATAATGTTATGTAATTTTTTACTCCATAGCGCCCCCTATATTATTACTACAGTTATATCTTAGTGATACATTATCCGATCTGCACGAGATTTATTATGATTCATCAGTGAACACTTCTACACACATTGATAATGGTATGTATTTTTACTCCATAGCGCCCCCTATATTATTACTACAGTTATATCTTAGTGATACATTATCCGATCTGCACGAGATTTATTATGATTCATCAGTGAACGCTTCTACACACATTCATAATGGTATGTAAATTTTTACTCCATAGCGCCCCCTGTATTATTACTACAGTTATATCTTAGTGATACATTATCCGATCTGCACGAGATTTATTGTGCTTTATCAGTGAACACTTCGACACACATTGATAATGGTATGTAAATTTTTACTCCATAGCGCCCCCTATATTATTACTACAGTTATATCTTAGTGATACATTATCCGATCTGCACGAGATTTATTGTGATTCATCAGTGAACACTTCTACACACATTGATAATGGTATGTAAATTTTTACTCCATAGCGCCCCCTATATTATTACTACAGTTATATCTTAGTGATACATTATCCGATCTGCACGAGATTTATTGTGATTCATCAGTGAACACTTCTACACACATTGATAATGGTATGTAAATTTTTACTCCATAGCGCCCCCTATATTATTACTACAGTTATATCTCAGTGATACATTATCCGATCTGCACGAGATTTACTATGCTTCATCAGTGAGACCTTGTGGACACATTGATATTGTGGTTTAACATATGACTCAAGAGCGCCCCCTAGATTATTCAAATCGTTATATCTCAGTGATACATCATCCGATCTAAACCAGATTTATTGTGTATCATCAGTGAGCCCTCGTGGACACATTGATATTGTGGTTTAACATATGACTCCAGAGCGCCCCTTAGATTATTCAAATCGTTATATCTTAGTGATACATCATCCGATCTAAACCAGATTTATTGTGCATCATCAGTGAGCCCTCGTGGACACATTGATATGGTGGGCTAACATTTGACTCAAGTGCGTCCCCTAGATTATTCAAACTGTTATATCTCAGTTATACATCATCCGATATTTACCAGATTTATTGTACATCATCAGTGAGCACTTCAACACACATTGATACTGTGGTTTAACAGATAACTCCAGTGCGCCCCATACATTATTTTTCAAACTGTTACATCTCATTGCTAGATCATCTGATCTGTTCCACATTTACTGTGTGTCATCTGTCAGCACTTCTAAACACGTATATATTGTTGTTATTCGCTAACTGTTCTTGGCAAACGGGTGCTGGATGGGCATGAGAGAGTTCGAGATGGTGACCGAACAGACCAGCTGGAGCTCGCGCGGTCGCCTCAATAAGGTCCGAGCGGCGCTAAGCTGCGAGGGCCTCAATGCTGCTTGCAGCTTTAATTAGGCCCGAAGCAGCGAAGCGCTGCAAGGACCTATTGTAATTGTAGTGTTTATTATTAGGCCCGAAGCAGCGAAGCTCTGCTGAAGGCCTATTGTAATCGCTCGATTTCTTCATTAGGCCCGAAGCAGCGAAGCTCTGCTGAAGGCCTATTGTAATCGCAGGATTTCTTCATTATTATTATTCTTCTTCCGTCACTTCGCGCGGCCGTTTGGGGCCTTTAACATATTCAAAAACTCACCAAACTTCACCCAAAATTGTCCCCCAACGAAAATTTTATGAATCTGGTGTAATCGCAAGTGGGCGTGGCCTAACTGCTCAACAGCGCCCCCTAACGTGAGTTGGGGAAAACCGTAAGTCGTAGAGATCTGAAACTCGGTACATATGTAGATCTCCCCAATTCAAGAAAAAAAGTACATTGGAGGTACCCTCTAAAATGCACAGGTAGGCGGCCATTTTGGGTCAAAGGTCAAATTTTGGTCATTTTTCAGTTTTACTCATGTCGAACTTTGACGAACTCCTTCTCAGGCGTTCGACCTATCGGCTTCAAACTTTGTCAGAATGCAGTTAAGGCATGGGCCTTTAAAAGTTATCAAAAAAATTGACTTTTCGTATATGTTCAGGGGGCGTGGTGGAGCGGTGAACTTGGCGTACTCGCCGAAACAAACGAAACGCTATAACTTTGACATTTAAAGGTCTATTGACACCATGCTTTATCCTAGAATAATGAAACTTGGTACACATATGTATCTCATCAGGAGCTACAAAAAAGTCTCTTGGAGCAATGGTCCAAAGCCAACAGGAAGTCGGCCATTTTAGGTCAAAGTCACAATTTGGTCTATTTCATTTACGTCATATCTGAGCGAACTCGTCCTAGAGCTTTCGAGATCCAGGCGTCAAACTCGGTCAGCACTATCTTGAGGCATTGAAGGTCAAAAGTTATCAAAAGAATTTTTCTAAGTCAAAGCATGTGGGCGTGGCCTTAGGTCAAAGTCAAATTTGGTCTATTTCGTTTACGTCATATCTGAGCGAACTCGTCCTAGAGCTTTCGAGATCCAGGGGTCAAACTCAGTCAGCACTATCTTGAGGCATTGAAGGTCAAAAGTTATCAAAAGAATTTTTCTATGTCAAAGCATGTGGGCGTGGCCAAGCCTCAAATCTGGCCATTTTCCATGAAACATCAACTACGTCATATCTGAGCGAACTCGTCCTAGAGCTTTCGAGATCCAGGCGTCAAACTCGGTCAGCACTATCTTGAGGCATTGAAGGTCAAAAGTTATCAAAAGAATTTTTCTATGACAAAGCATGTGGGCGTGGCCTTAGGTCAAAGTCACAATTTGGTCTATTTCATTTACGTCATATCTGAGCGAACTCGTCCTAGAGCTTTCGAGATCCAGGCGTCAAACTCGGTCAGCACTACCTTGAGGCATTGAAGGTCAAAAGTTATCAAAAGAATTTTTCTATGTCAAAGCATGTGGGCGTGGCCAAGCCTCAAATATGGCCATTCTCCATGAAACATCAAGCTAAAATAACTTCCTAATATAAGCTCCCAGCTTCACCAAACTCACTGACATCGATCCTTGTTCACCCCCCTGCAGGATTCCATTGCAATACTTGGTGGGCGTGGCCTAATTCCGCAACAGCGCCCTCTAGAATATTTAAAAAAAACAGCCCCCAGCCATGCTTTATCCCAGAATAATGAAACTTGGTACACATGTGTATCTCATCAGGAGCTACAAAAAAGTCTCTTGGAGCAATGGTCCAAAGCCAACAGGAAGTCGGCCATTTTAGGTCAAAGTCATAATTTGGTCTATTTCATTGACGTCATATCTGAGCGAACTCGTCCTAGAGCTTTCGAGATCCAGGCGTCAAACTCGGTCAACACTACCTTGAGGCATTGAAGGTCAAAAGTTATCAAAATAATTTTTCTATGTCAAAGCATGTGGGCGTGGCCAAGCCTCAAATCTGGCCATTCTCCATGAAACATCAAGCTAAAATAACTTCCTAATATAAGCTCCCAGCTGCACCAAATTCACTAAGATCTATATTTATCCATCCCTCGACAGGACTGCAGTCCAATATGTAGTGGGCGTGGCCTGATTCTTCCAGAGCGCCCCCTAGAATTTAGTTTAAAAATCAGCCCCCAGCCATGCTTTATCCCAGAATTATGAAACGTGGTATACATGTGTAAATTGTCAGGACCTACAAAAAAGTCTCTTGGAACCCTGGTCCAAAACCAACAGGAAGTCGGCCATTTTGGATCAAAAGGTAGTTTTGGTCATAAATTTCACACCTTTTGACTCAAGTGCGCCCCCTACATTATGTCTATAGTTATATCTCAGTGATACATCATCCGATCTGAACCAGATTTATTGTGCTTTATCAGTGAACACTTCGACACACATTGATAATGGTATGTAAAGTTTTACTCCATAGCGCCCCCTATATTATTACTACAGTTATATCTTAGTGATACATTATCCGATCTGCACGAGATTTATTGTGCTTTATCAGTGAACACTTCGACACACATTGATAATAGTATGTAAATTTTTACTCCATAGCGCCCCCTATATTATTACTACAGTTATATCTTAGTGATACATTATCCGATCTGCACGAGATTTAGTGTGGTTCATCAGTGAGTACTTCTATACACATTGATAATGTTGTGTAAATTTTTACTCCACAACGCCCCCTATATTATTACTACAGTTATATCTCAGTGATACATTATCCGATCTGTACAAGATTTATTGTGCATCAACAGTGAGCCCTTGTGTACACATTGATATGGTGGGCTAACATTTGACTCAAGTGCGCATGCTAGTTAGCTTAGCATTAGCATCACCCGTTAGCATGTGAGATAACACCAGAAACTTGTTCAGCGTGATCTGTTGAGTCATCTGTGTAAGTTTGGTTGAAAAATAAGGTGTTAGCCTAGCATGCTAGTTAGCTTAGCATTAGCATCACCCATTAGCATGTGAGATAACATCAGAAACTTGTTCTGTGTGGTCTGTTGAGTCACCTAAAACTTGGCTTCCTCCTGGTGAGTTATCTGTTTTCTCTGAACTTTTGCCAGTGGATTGTACGTTTTTTAACATGCCCAGACTGTCTGGAAGGGGTGGAGGAGTTTTGGCTGTTTTTAAGAAACTTTGGAACTGTAGACTGTTACAGGCAGCAGCTTTTCAGACTTTCGAATTGCTGCATTTTGAACTGGGCCGCTCCAACCCCCTCCTGTGTGCTTTGATCTACAGATCACCTAAAACCACCAGAGGCTTCATCAGTGAACTCTCGGACTTCCTGACTGGAATATTCTTGAAATACGATAGGGTATTACTTTTGGGAGATTTCAATTTGCATGTCTGTTGCCCTGATAAGCCATTAGTTAATGACTTTTTAAACCTGATACACTCTTTCAACCTGGTACAAAATGTTGTTGGTCCAACCCACCAGCAGGGTCACACGCTCGATCTAGTTATGTCTCATGGTCTGTCAGTGGTTAATCTGATGATTGGGGATGCTACTGTTTCTGATCACAAACCCATCTCATTTGAAATATCTCTCACACGTGTGTCTAAATCTCCTGCTCCAGCCAAGAGCTGCCGTATTTTTAACCCTTCAACCGCTGCACTTTTCTCTTCTGCTTTCACCTCCACTACTGTTACAGCCCCTGAAACATCTGCCTGTGTCAGCACACAGGCGCTGCTCAGTAGCCACAATGAGACCTGCACTGAGATCCTAGACATTGTGGCCCCACTAAAAGTCAGGAAACCAAAGCTGGCAAAATACCCATGGATAAATGAGACCACCAGGGCAGCGAGACGTCTTTGCAGGCGTGCTGAACGCAAGTGGAAAAAAGACAAACTCCAGGTTTCTTTCATTTCGCTAAAAACATGTTTAAATAACTACCAGGCCACCGTCAAATCAGAAAAAAACAAATACTTCTCCCACATCATCACCTCCAACAGACACAACCCCCGCATTCTTTTCAACACAGTAAATTCCATTCTTAATGTTCCTCTATCAGCCAACGTGGAGGCCCCTGTTGACTCCTGTAACAGATTCAGCAAATTCTTTGTTGAAAAGGTTGAGCTGATTAGGTCCTCCATCCCCCACTCCGCAGTCGACACCTCTCCCATTGTTCCTTGCACAGCAAACTTCAGGCAATTCAAACCCATCTCACTCCCATTGTTAAACAAAGCTGTTGGTCACATGAAACCTTCAGGCTCCCCCGCTGATCCCATCCCCCCATCATTGTTCAAACAGGTTCTGCCATCGCTGGGGCCCTCTGTTCTTAATATTTTGAATAGTAGCATTGCTACAAGTGTGGTCCCAGATGCCTTCAAACATGCAGTGGTCACTCCGTTATTAAAGAAACCCGGTCTTGACCCTTCCGCCTGCGCAAATTACAGACCAATATCAAGACTCCCCTTTATGTCCAAAATCCTCGAAAAACTCATTTCTATTCAGTTAAATCAGTTCTTAACTGAAAACAAAGTCTTTGAAGTTTTTCAGTCCGGTTTCAAACAGCTTCACAGCACGGAAACAGCTTTGGTCAAGGTTTTCAATGATATTCTTGTATCAAATGATTCTGGTCAGTTTGTGGTACTTGTACTCCTTGACCTTACCGCTGCTTTTGATACCGTCGACCACAGTATTCTCTTATCACGGCTTGAACACTGGGTCGGGATCACAGGTGCTGCATTAGACTGGTTCCGCTCATACCTCACTGACAGAAGTTTTTGTGTTAAGGTCGGGAACAGTGTATCCCCTTCAGTGTCTCTCTCCTGCGGGGTCCCACAGGGCTCTATTCTCGGTCCACTTCTCTTCACGCTCTACATGCTCCCACTGGGGACCATCCTCAGAAAACATGGAATATCATTCCATTGTTACGCAGATGATTGCCAGATCTACCTGCCACTGAAACCAGCGAATACAGGGTCCCTCCACTCTCTCCTAAAATGTCTGGACGACATTAAGACTTGGATGGCTTCAAACTTCCTAAGTTTTAATGACCAGAAGACTGAAGTCATCATCTTCAGCCCTAGCTCAGCTGCCGCCTCTGATGAAATAAACTTGGACTCCCTCCAGCCGTACCTCAAACACTCCGTAAAAAATCTTGGGATGGTTTTTGACTCGGACCTTAAGTTCGATAAACAGATCAGCTCCGTTCTCCAGAAGAGTTTCTTCCAACTGCGGCAGGTTGCTAAGCTCAAGCCGGTGCTGTCCAGACCTGATCTCGAGACACTAATCCATGCATTCATCACAACCCGCCTGGATTATTGTAATGCACTGTACGCTGGGATCAGTCAGGCCTCCTTCTCACGCCTCCAGCTCGTGCAAAATGCAGCAGCTCGGCTTTTAACCGGTACACGTAAGTTTGAGCACATTACACCTGTTCTCTCCTCCCTGCACTGGCTCCCCGTGCGAACTAGAGTCGACTTTAAAATCCTGTTGTTGACCTACAAATGTCTGAATGGCCTCGCTCCCCTCTACCTCTCTGAGCTGCTGGAACCATATGTTCCACCGCGGGCCCTGAGATCATCTGATCAGATGCTCTTGGTGGTTCCAAAAACACATCTGAAGCTCCGAGGAGATCGGGCGTTTTCAGTCACCGGCCCCAAACTCTGGAACAACCTGCCCCTCAACATTAGACAGGCCTCCTCCCTTCACTTGTTCAAATCCCTGCTAAAAACCCATCTGTTCTCTCTGGTGTTTCATACTGTGTGAGCTGACGTAGTGTATATGTTTTTACTGTTTTCATTTTAATATTGTTCCTATACATTTTTATTAGACTTTACTGCTGTTAATATCAGAATTGTTACTACTGTATTGATGTGTGATACTGTTCTGTAAATTTTTTGAGCCTCTTTATGTTGTGTGTGTGTGTGAAGCACCTTGATAGCAGTTTATCTGTTCTAACTGTGCTATATAAATAAATTTGACTTGACTTGACTTGACCTATGTAAGTTTGGTTGGAAAATAAGGTGTTAGCCTAGCATGCTAGTTAGCTTAGCATTAGCATCAACCGTTAGCATGTGAGATAACACCAGAAACTTGTTCAGTGTGGTCTGTTGAGTCACCTGTGTAAGTTTGGTTGGAAAATAAGGTGTTAGCCTAGCATGCTAGTTAGCTTAGCATTAGCATCACCCGTTAGCATGTGAGATAACACCAGAAACTTGTTCAACGTGGTCTGTTGAGTCACCTGTGTAAGTTTGGTTGGAAAATAATGTGTTAGCCTAGCATGCTAGTTAGCTTAGCATTAGCATTACCCGTTAGCATGTGAGATAACACCAGAAACTTGTTCAGCGTGGTCTGTTGAGTCACCTGTGTAAGTTTGGTTGGAAAATAAGGTGTTAGCTTAGCATGCTAGTTAGCTTAGCATTAGCATCACCCGTTAGCATGTGAGATAACACCAGAAACTTGTTAAGCGTGGTCTGTTGAGTCATCTGTGTAAGTTTGAATGGAAAATAAGGTGTTAGCCTAGCATGCTAGTTAGCTTAGCATTAGCATCACCCGTTAGCATGTGAGATAACACCAGAAACTTGTTCAGCGTGGTCTGTTGAGTCACCTGTGTAAGTTTGGTTAGAAAATAAGGTGTTAGCCTAGCATGCTAGTTAGCTTAGCATTAGCATTACCCGTTAGCATGTGAGATAACACCAGAAACTTGTTCAGCGCTGTCTGTTGAGTCACCTGTTTAAGTTTGGTTGGAAAATAAGGTGTTAGCCTAGCATGCTAGTTAGCTTAGCATTAGCATTACAC
Organism: Garcialebias charrua; assembly: GCA_038048925.1. Lineage (NCBI taxonomy): Eukaryota > Metazoa > Chordata > Actinopteri > Cyprinodontiformes > Rivulidae > Garcialebias > Garcialebias charrua. The sequence continues at coordinate 9,728 of JBBPBX010091742.1, forward strand.
GTTAGCATGTGAGATAACACCAGAAACTTGTTCAGCGTGGTCTGTTGAGTCACCTGTGTAAGTTTGGTTGGAAAATTAGGTGTTAGCCTAGCATGCTAGTTAGCTTAGCATTAGCATCACCCATTAGCATGTGAGATAACACCAGAAACTTGTTCAGCATGGTATATCTCAGAGATACATTATCCGATCTGCACGAGATTTATTGTATTTCATCAGTGAGCACGTCTATACACATTGATATTGTGGATTAACATATGACTCTAGAGCGCCCCTAGATTATTCAAACTGTTAGATCTCAGTGATACATCATTCGATCTGTACCAGATTTATTCTGCGTCATCAGGGAGCAGTTCTAAACGCATTGATATTGTTGTGTAAATTTTGACTTCAGTGCACCACCTACATAATTCAAACTGTTATATGTCAATAAGGATTAAGGGAAAAAATCGTTTTTTTAAATCTAGATTCTTTGTCTTGGCGATTCAGAATCAATTCTAAATGCTCCAAAATTGATTTTAAAACATGTTTAATTTTCCCCTGATACATGCTCAATAATCCAGGTAGAAAACTCTAAAAAAGCTAAGTCTGATATTCAGCTCAGTCTTAGCACCCTCTCAAAGTGGATCAACCAGTTTGCTGGTGACTGCTGAAACCAGTTGCTCACATGATGGATGACCATCATCTTAACAATGGATCGTTAGCACCCATTGTAAAAACAACCCAAAGGGTTGTTTGCTATTCACAAAGGGCTGATCACTTCTACACACTTTGATACTATGGTTTAACAGATGACTCCAGTGTGCCCCATACATTATTTTTCAAACTGTTACATCTCATTGCTAGATCATGTGATCTGTTCCACGTTTACTGTGTATCATCTGTCAGCACTTCTAAACACGTATATATTGTTGTTGTTCGCTAATTGTTCTTGGCAAACTGGTGCTGGATGGGCACGAGAGAGTTTGAGGTGGCGACCGAGCGGACTAGCTAGAGTTCCCATGCTCACCACAATAAGGCCGGAGCGGCGCTAAGCTGCTTCGGGCCTCAACGCCGCTTGCGGCTTTAATTAGGCCCGAAGCAGCGAAGCTCTGCTGAAGGCCTATTGTAATCGCAGGATTTCTTCATTATTATTATTATTATTATTCTTCTTCTTTTTCCGTCACTTCGCGCGGCCGTTTGGGGCCTTTAACATATTCAAAAACTCACCAAACTTCACCCAAAATTGTCCCCCAACTAAAATTTTATGATTCTGGTGTAATCGCAAGTGGGCGTGGCCTAACTGCTCAACAGCGCCCCCTAACGTGAGTTGGGGAAAACCGTAAGTCGTACAGATCTGAAACTCGGTACATATGTAGATCTCCCCAATTCAAGAAAAAAAGTACATTGGAGGTACCCTCTAAAATGCACAGGTAGGCGGCCATTTTGGGTCAAAGGTCAAATTTTGGTCATTTTTCAGTTTTACTCATGTCGAACTTTGACGAACTCCTTCTCAGGCGTTCGACCTATCGGCTTCAAACTTGGTCAGAATGCAGTTAAGGCATGGGCCTTTAAAAGTTATCAAAAAAATTGACTTTTCGTATATGTTCAGGGGGCGTGGTGGAGCGGTGAACTTGGCGTACTCGCCGAAACAAACAAAACGCTATAACTTTGACATTTAAAGGTCTATTGACACCATGCTTTATCCTAGAATAATGAAACTTGGTACACATGTGTATCTCATCAGGAGCTACAAAAAAGTCTCTTGGAGCAATGGTCCAAAGCCAACAGGAAGTCGGCCATTTTAGGTCAAAGTCACAATTTGGTCTATTTCATTTACGTCATATCTGAGCGAACTCGTCCTAGAGCTTTCGAGATCCAGGCATCAAACTCGGTCAGCACTATCTTGAGGCATTGAAGGTCAAAAGTTATCAAAAGAATTTTTCTATGTCAAAGCATGTGGGCGTGGCCTTAGGTCAAAGTCACAATTTGGTCTATTTCATTTACGTCATATCTGAGCGAACTCGTCCTAGAGCTTTCGAGATCCAGGCGTCAAACTCGGTCAGCACTATCTTGAGGCATTGAAGGTCAAAAGTTATCAAAATAATTTTTCTATGTCAAAGCATGTGGGCGTGGCCAAGCCTCAAATCTGGCCATTCTCCATGAAACATCAAGCTAAAATAACTTCCTAATAGAAGCTCCCAGCTACACCAAATTCACTAAGATCTATATTTATCCATCCCTCGACAGGACTGCAGTCCAATATGTAGTGGGCGTGGCCTGATTCTTCCAGAGCGCCCCCTAGAATTTAGTTTAAAAATCAGCCCCCAGCCATGCTTTATCCCAGAATTATGAAACGTGGTATACATGTGTAAATTATCAGGACCTACAAAAAAGTCTCTTGGAACCCTGGTCCAAAACAAAAACAAAGTCGGCCATTTTGGGTCAAAGGTCATTTTCCGATGTTTTTGAATTTCGTATTTAAACAAACACCTCTAAGGGTAATAGGGGCCACGACCAATACATCCCTATGGGGTTTTTAAGTGACCCCTCCATTTTGACTATTGGGACCCCCGTAACTTCCCGAAACCCACCCCCGGGGCTCTAGGGCGTCCCCCTTGTGGTCAAAAATGGTATTACATGAAATTTTTGCAAAAGTGTTTTTTTTGGGTCCCGTGCGCGTGGGTGGTTCGTCTCAAGGGTCCATAGGCCCCTGTGACATTCTTGTGGCCCTTACAGTTTTTTGGTCACCACTTCCCAGAGGAAGGTTGCACAGACCCAGGTGAAGTATCGTTACGCTCGGGGTGACCTTCCGGACGACATATATCAAGCTCAAAGATCTGGGTTGATGGGAAATTTTTTGACCTCTCGGATCCTCACCAAATTTTACAGACTTGTTCGGCTCTGCGTGGTGACCATCTCACCCAAATTTGGGATCTCTAGGTCAAAAGGGCGCCGAACGGGCACAAAGACCCCCCTCGTGACCTTTACCGTGACCTTGCCACCATTTCACGTAGGAAGGTCCTTCGGACGCAGCGGAGGTATCGTTGCGCTCGGGGTGACCCCCCGGACGACATATGTCAAGCTCAAAGGCCTTGGTCGATTTAAAAAAATTTGACCTCTCGGACCCTCACCAAATTTTACACACTTGTTCGGCTCAGCGTGGTGACCATCTCACCCAAATTTGGGATCTCTAGGTCAAAAGGGCGCCAAACGGGCACAAAGACCCCCTCGTGACCTCTACCGTGACCTTGCCGCCATTTCGCGTAGGAAGGTCGTACAGACCCAACGGAGGTATCGTTGCGCTCAGGGTGAACCCCCAGACGACATATGTCAAGCTCAAAGGCCTCGGTCAATGTAAAATTTTTGGCCTGCTGAAGGTCACGGAGGTACTCTCCAAGCACTCACCGGGCAGGGGAACGGTTCACGAGGGCGACTCGGACGTCATCGCGTTCGGCCCATTTTGAAGGATTGCCTTTAAACTTGGTTAACATTCCCTTAACACATTGGACAGTAAAAGTTATCAAAAGTTTGCGTTTTCATTTATGCTAAAGGGGCGTGGCCAGGCCTCAAACTTGCGCTTCATGCGTCCCCTACATTATTTCTATAGTCCCATCTCAGTGATACATCATCCGATCTGAACCAGATTTATTGTGCATAATCAGTGAGACCTTGTGGACACATTGATATTGTTGTTTAACATATGACTCCAGAGCGCCCCCTAGATTATTCAAACTGTTATATCTCAGTGAGACATCATCTGATCTGAACCAGATTTATTGTGCGTGTGCACCCCTGGTGCGGAGTAGACACGAGAGACTTCGAAATGGCGACCGAGCGGACGAGCTGGAGCTCGCGCGGTCGCCTCAATAAGGTCCGAGCGGCGCTAAGCTGCTTCGGGCCTCAATGCTGCTTGCAGCTTTAATTAGGCCCGAAGCAGCGAAGCTCTGCTGAAGGCCTATTGTAATCGCTCGATTTCTTCATTATTATTAGGCCCGAAGCAGCGAAGCTCTGCTGAAGGCCTATTGTAATCGCTCGATTTCTTCATTATTAGGCCCGAAGCAGCGAAGCTCTGCTGAAGGCCTATTGTAATCGCAGGATTTCTTCATTATTAGGCCCGAAGCAGCGAAGCTCTGCTGAAGGCCTATTGTAATCGCTCGATTTCTTCATTA
>JBBPBX010091743.1:0-13874 GCA_038048925.1 Garcialebias charrua
ATATGTGTGTGTGTGTGTGTGTGTGTATGTGTGTGTATATATGTGTGTGTGTGTATATATATATGTATATATATATGTATATATATATATATATATATTTATATTAATGCTGGGAAAGTTAAAGCGTTAACTCATGAGATTAATGTAAAATGATTAATCAGTTAATATTATAAAAATGAAGATTAATCCCGCTTTCAGTCTAGTGAGGGGCAATAATGCGCTTAAAGTCGTTTGCCAACCGCCAGCAGAAGAAGAGAGCAGCTCGCCTCCCATGCAACTGATATGCGCATGCGCAAATGAGCTGACGTACGTCACTTCTGGAGACGGCCTGGATAACGTGGATAGTCAAAAAAGTTTGCTTTGTGGCAAATTTCTTTAAAATAAATTATCTTTTCACCGAAGCACAACCAGTTTAAAATACCATCTTTGGGCGAAGCATGTTTTCGCTGAAGCTAGCAAGAATGCTAATTCGGCAGACAACGCTAGCGGAGTTTAGCCGTCCAAAAGTTAACAAAACCACAACAGAGAAGTTGGAATTCAACTCTGGACATGATTAAATGGATTCAGCACAACCAGATACTACTGGAGCCCTGCAGGTGAGTTTTTTTTTTCTTCCTACATTTTAATAATGAATCTAACACAAATGATAACAGATTAATCCTACTATATAGACATGTTCAAGGGCTATAATCAAAAATGTAATATCAGTTGCATGATTATTATTAATAGTATTCAGTAATTTAACTGTGGGTGTTGTATGTCTGCACTGTAGGTACATCACACAGCTCCTAGGTGGGGAAAAGTACGTGTCTTGCTCTGTTGTGCTGTGCTGCGCTCTGCCATCTTCTGCGTACAATGGAGGTGTCAGATGAGGTAGGTTACAATAAATGTGACTGTAAATATGTTACACAAGTGGACTTTAGGTTCATTTGAAATGCAGAAAAAAGTTTAGCTCTGTCATCTGAAAATGTTAACAAGTTACCCCAAAATTACACCACATGCGTTACGGCTCCGCCCCGCTCCGGTCCGACCTCCGCAGCAAATACGCACCCATTATAATCAATGACAGAATTTACACTGGCTCCGCACGGCGGCGGCGAGCAGCGGCGAGCGGACGGCAGTCCGTCAAAATTAGAAATTTTTCTATTTCTGCCGGACGCCGGAGCTGTGCCGGAGTCAACTTTTGAAGATTACGTCGCACCAACAGGAAAAGGAACGAGCACAACTTCCGTATTTACAAAATAAAATCACCACGGGCGGACTAATCCTAGCTCTATACGGATTTATTTGTACAAAAATGCTGTCAAACTATCATTTATGACTATTCTATGACTAAACTATTATATTTATGACTATGACTACGCCTACAAACGCAATACAAGAAATAAATAAATAAAAAAGTATTTTATTCTGAAATGTAAACATCACTTCCTGTTGCTCAAACCATGTAGCTCATTTACGAGAGAAGATCAAGGCAGCAGTCTCTCTACAGTTGTTCTCCTTCTTCCACCGAATGAATTGTTTTGTTCTGACTTACTTATTTATCACTTGATTTATCGCGCGATCTCGCACGTGTCTCGGAGCGGCGCATCCAGGCGGACCTGAGCGGAGCGGAGGCAGTGGGCTTTGGACTCGCTCAGCTGCGACCTGCGGACCGGAGCGGGGCGGAGCCGCGTGTGGTGTAATTTTGGGGTTAGTCTGCCTAAGTGACTGGTTGAAGGATGAGTACGTTACGATAAATGTGACTGTAAATATGTTACACAAGTGGACTTTAGGTTCAATTGAAATGCAGAAAAAATGTTTTTCTATATATTTATATTGTAGGCCTACTCTATTGTTTACATGTTATACATTGTTTGAAACATTACTTCTTTAAACCTTGCAGAGTATGAAAAACAGGTTTGAGACAATAAAACGTTTTCTTCAACATTTTATTGAACACCGTCATACTTACATTTCAAGTATACAAAGTTACCGGTAAGCATTGTGATTAATCTGATTAATCACAGTCCCAAGAGTGTGATTAATCAGATTAAAATTTTTAATCTTTTCCCAGCACTAATTTATATATATTTATATATATATAATGTATATACAGTATTATTAACTCTACTCATGCACATTGCCAGTTGCTTTTTGTTTTTGTCACTGGCTCAGATATAGCACCAATCTTTTGCAGCAGAGTGCATTCATTCATTCATTCATTTTTTTCAGAATCAGAATGCTTTTTATTGTCATTGTCACAATGAAATTTTATTTCAGTGCAGCCGTCCAAAGAAACAAAAAGTTAACCAAACAACATGAGACATCCATGTCGTGATTTCAGTCAGCAGGAGTTGAAGCTGTTCTGAGCCATGGAGCAGCAAACCCTTCAGCCTGATGAAAGTGGAACTGCTTTTTTGTACTAAATGTTTATTTTTGCAATATGAAAGTGCATTTTTGCTCTTCATGTTAAAACAATAAAAAAAAATTGCAGACAAGATGACAGAGAGAACTCTGCAGCAATGCCCAGCCAAGAAAGAGGCACCTCTTCCAGGGAACCGGGTACATGGAAGTCTTTTACAGACGCTCTCAAATGCAAACGCAGACCACCACCTGAGTTAATACAAAAATCAAAAGTATATACATAAAGTCAAAATAAAAAATATTACTGAATGGAATACATTATTGTATGTTATGATACTTATGACATTAAAAAATGCATTTATATTAGGACCTCCTCAAGGTTAATTTTTTTCCCCTGAGGATATTCTGAGTTTACGGGAGCATTTGAAAAATATCTGACAAAATAGAAAGTAGTTTTGGTTTCGTCAGAAAAAAATGTGTTTATTGACAGCACCAAAAATAATTAAATAAATAAAAACACAGGTAAAAATAAAGTGTGTAGCTGAGTTTTGGCCACAAAACTGTCAGAGAGTTAAAGTGGTAGTTTTGTTGTGCTGCAGTTCAGTTTATTTCTATAGGGCCAAGTCACAACAGAAATCATCTCAGGGCACTGAACAGAAACATTCATACAAAAATAACATTATTTATCTGAGGAGCAGACTTTCATCTTGAGCAAGCATGAAGGAAACAGTGGACAGGAAAAACTCCCTCATTAGGAAGAAACCTTTAGCAGAACCAGGCTCAGGACAAGTGGCCATCTGCTTCGACCAGCTGGGTTTGGTAGGAACAGATACACAATGGCAGGTCAAGAATCACATGTTAAGACTAAATAGTTTCAAATGAAAACAATTCAATTTTAACAATTAATGTAAGGAAATGAAGTCAATTTGTCCTCTAGTAGTTTAAGTCTATAGCATAGCAAGCCAACTCTAACTGTAAGATTTATCTGAAGGGAAGTTTTAAGTCCAGTCTTAAAACTGGACAATGTGTCTCACGGACAGAAACTGGAAGTTGGTTCCATAAGAGAGGATCCTGAGAACTGAAAGATCTGCCTCCCATTCTGCTTTTGGAAACTCTAGGAACTACGAGATAACCTGCAGTCTGAGAGTAAAGTGCTCTGTTAGGAAAATATGGAACAATAAGATCTGTAATATAAGATGAGCTAGGTTGTTGAGAGCTTTGTAGGTTAGATGTAAGATTTTGAATTCAATTCTGAATTTGACAGGGAGCCAGTGGAGAGAAGGTAAAACTGGAGAGATATGATCTCTCCTACTGTAGTGGGACAGCACTCTCATGTCAATTACTGGATGTGGGCCTCTTCACATCTCTCTGAAACTTTGAGTGTTACTTTTCTTGAGCTCTCAAGGAGACAAGTGGACACTATTTTTGTTACAATTATTTTGAATTAATGGACACCAATCAATCAAAAAGAACTTTCTTTTAATGTGTGTTAATTCAGAATTGATCAACAGTATACTTTTGTCATTTAATGATGATCTGTTATTTGCATGAGTTTGACCCTTCTGCTGGTTTATTTCTGCAGAACAAGCAGGCTTTAATATTATGGCACAGTTCAGGGTAAACTTTTAACTTGCAACTTCCTTTTGTGTTGTCTGTGAAGTTAGCCATAATATTCTCTGTGCTCACAAGCGGCCATCTGGCCGATTCTATAAACAAGTTTTCCTACTGTCCTTCAGAGACCTTCTGCCTATGGGATGAAAAATCCATCCGTTATTTTGTTAAACCAACCAATAAGCCATTCGGGAGGTGGGCAGACTCCACCCTCCATATAAAGTCTTACTTCCGTTTTGACTTTAGTGCAAAGGGGAACCACTAACTCAACAACTGTGAGTTCTCTGGGAGAAGGAAAGATGCATAGACGTCTTTCTCCAAGCTGATGTACGTCCGGCCATCAGTCAAAGGCCCGCGTCTTCAGCGAGGTTCAAACAGCACGTCAGCTGTGAGCCATCTGAGTATCACAGCTCCAAGCTGTGAACTCTTTCTGGAAGTTATCTTGAAAACCAGTGTCGAAGGGGAGAACTTTCTAACAACTGGTTTTCTCCTCTGGAAAAAGCTGGAAACGTTCTGGTCATTGTGTCAATTAGACCTACGTTCTCAGCCGGAGTTACAGTAAAGCTTACTGTGCCTCCTTCACTCATTTTCTGAAAGAATTTGTTTTCTGGGAGTTTAATTTTGAAAGCTCAGCCAGGAGCTGGCTCTGTTCCTGCCGGGAGAAGCGCTCTTTCGCTCGTCTGAATCAGCACACACGCGCGGAAGTCATTTGGACGTGAACTGGACAACACAGTCCGTTAGTGTCCACAAAACTTCAACGCTTATCTCCAGAGATGTTTGTCAACAGGTAACGAGGCGTTAATTGTGTTCTGAACGTGTAAAAAGTCCAGCTGAACCCGTGGTGGGAAAGTGCCACCCTGTCATTTCCAAATAATTAACTTCCTTTAAACTTAGCTTTCATTCATCCTATATTCTCCTCCTATTTCTTCATTTTCCCTAAGCCAGTAAACTTCAAGTAAATGTGCCAACAGTAAGTTAGATCCTAACTGTCTGTTTGTTTTTAATTTGAATTCTTGTCAAAGTAGTTAGTAAATCAGAGCTAATATCGATACAAATGTTTAATGTACTTTTATGATTATTTCAATAAAAGGTCTATCTTTTGGTGGATCAACATAAATTGAAGTCTCTCGTGAAGTTACATTTTGTCTAGTCACAGTCAAAGCAATTTAATACCGGAAAAAGGGTGAACTCGCGAATGAATTTGGGTCAGATCAAGTCTGCTCCAACTTCTCTAAAATATAGGTAAGTCAGTAAACTGACCAATAAGTCCTATATTATTACACTACTAACCCACAGTTACCTACAACATATGTTACAGACCCCTCAAAATATCTTGAATACATAAACCTTAAATAAATGTTAATAAGCCCTGTGATGGACTTGCGACCTGTCCAGGATGTACTCCACCCCTCGCACTGTGATTGCTGGACATGGGCACCGACGACCTCCGTCACCCAAAATAGAAAAAGCAGCTAAAAGATAATGGATGGATGGATAAATGTTAGTAAATATTAAATCTTAAATTCAGCACAAAGAGGATGATAAGAAGGAGTTGTGAATCATTTTGCATCCCACAGTAAAAAAAACAACAAAAAAAACAGAATAAAACGTGAGTTTTTTGCTTCAACTAATGAAGCAGTTGCTCAAACGCTTCAGAAATAACGACCTTCAATTCACCTCTGACGTCTTCAGGGTCACTGCTGCACAACAGACTGCATCACAATACAAAACTCTGCACGTTCTTTCCTCACATGTTCCTCCATAAAGATACTAAACTAATGAACACGATGCACTGATGAGCGCAGCTGAGAATATGAACCAACACACTGCAGGGCTCCGTGCACAGCGTGCATGTGCTGTCCATTTGGGTGAATCAACTGAAAGTGGTCAGCTCTGAGAGCGTTGACGTGTTGAGTTAAATCTGAACCCCAAAATGTTTTTGTGATTGGATGTCAGTTACCACTTCTCTATGCACACACACACACACACACACACACACACACACACACACACACACACACACACACACACACACACACGCACACACACACACACACACACACACACAGAGTCCCTCGCACAGAGAGCTGTCAGCTCAGTAACAAACTGTGACAGGTTTGATAAAAAACTATATTCTGATTGTTGTTATTGTTTTATCATCACCAGTTCAGAGCCATTTGAGTTCCATTTCTGTGTTGCTTTCTTTTATTAGGCCTAATTACCCCTTTATCCATCCATCCAACCATCCATCCATTATTTTTATCCGCTTTTTCCTTTTCAGGTCGCGGGGGCCACTGGTTCCCATTTCCAGCCATCATTGTGTATGAGGCGGGGCCCTGGACAGGTCTCCAGTCCATCACAGGGACACATGGAGACAAACGAGACAAACTAACATTCTCTCTCTCACCTAGGGACAAAGTCACCAATCAGCCTAACATGCATGTTTTATGGTCTGTGGGAGGAAAACCGGAGTACCCGGAGAAAACCCGCGCAGCACGGAGATGTAACCTAGACCAAAATAATTGTATTTTGTACTAATGTGTGGTTTGGGAATGCATTTTTGATTTGAAGGAAGTTGTGCCACACGTTTGGATTTATTTTGAAGGGCTCATGTTTGGAAAAGGAGGTGGTGTAGTGCTCAACCTTTTTACTGAGCTGTCTTTGGTTTATATCCATGAAGTGGGCGGAGACAAGGGGTCAATGGAAAAACGAGTTTCAGCTGGACAGTCTGTGGGGAAACCTGTGGTGCAGTTTGTAAAAACAGGTGTTTATGTTTTAGATGTTCAAATCGACCGTCTTTACACAGATATCAACCCTACCTTGGGTTGTTGAAACACTGTGACTATTTCAACACAGAATTTACAGTGCAGTAGTAGAGTTTGTTTTATAGTTCATTAAGGACATTAACATTCACTGGCAAAGTGAGGACTGTGTGGACAACCCAGCTGACAGGAAGAGACTTGACTAAAGTTTCTGGCATGGAAACTCCTGAAGTCAAGTACAAATAGATGAGACTACAGTGAGAGTTTTCTGTGACTGAGCTGGAGCACTACATCTTCACTGGACCTTTCTGCTGCCAGATGTTTCTGGTGGACCGAGAGACAGGTACAGGTACAGAATGGGAGGAAGATCTTTCAGTTCTCAGGCCCCTCTCTTGTGGAACCAACTTCCAGTTTCTGTCCATGAGGCTGACACATTGTCCAGTTTGAAGACTTTTCTTTTTTGATAAATCTTATAGTTAGGGTCGGCTTGGGTTTCCTGAGCTGTACCTTAGTCATGCTATAGGCTTAGACTACTGGAGGATAAACAGAGCACATTTATTCACTCTACTGTCTTTACTTACTCTGCTCAACTTGTTTTGTATTTGTAATTATTTCTTCTATCCTTGACGTGTTTTTGTGTTTCAGGTACACCTGGACCTACATCTGGACCGACCATTCTGTGTTCGTTTCTCCTCCCTGTCCTCTCAAACCAGCCGGTCAAAGCAAATGGCCGCTTGTCCTGAGCCTGGTTCTGCTGGAGGTTTCTTTCTGTTAAAAGGGAGTTTTTTCTTTCCACTGTTACCACTGTGCTTGTTCAGGATGGGAGACTGCAACAAAGCCAAGATTCAACATACTGTATCTGCTGGATTCCTTAGATAGAGAACTTTACTAATTGGCTTTTCTATGTATGTGAATGTTTCTGTAAAGTGTCCTGAGACAACTTTGTTGTTATATGGCACTATAAAACTGAATTGAATTGTAGCTGAGAAGATCCCCCACCATCTTTCTGACAGGTGAAGTTCCAGAGGATCTAGACCTTGGAGTAAGGTACCACATTCCTCCACTCTTCAGCATCACATCAGGCCTGCAACGGGTTTTATTTTGTTTGAACACATTTTTTTTTATTCATTCATTTCAGATTTGAAGCAAGAAGTTGAAATTACAATCCACAATAATGAAAAACAAGAAATAAAAACAAAAAAACAAATCTAAAATGAAAGGAAGCAGAAGAAGAAAAAAGTCTTATCATATCTGCTCCCTTTTTTAAAAAATCAGTTCAAATAATCAATTTAAAACAATGATCATCTATAAGTAGTATAACGAAATAAAGAACTCATCATATGTTTACATTTCTAGTTACATTTCAAAATCAACTAAAATTCAAATATATCTTTTCAACAATTTAGTCAATCATTTTTTTAAATATAGAAATAGACTCTACTTTTTTTACATCGTTTTCTAAAATATTCCACAAACTTATCCCCTGTGTTGATGTAGACCGACTCTTTAAACCGGTTCTGTACTTAGGTTTTACAAAAATGTCTGTTCCCTTTAAATTATAACAACTTTTCCTTCTGACAAAAAGCGTTTGAATATTTGGAGGTAGTATCGTATTTTGAGCTTTATACATTACTAAAAGAATATTATAGTCCACCAAATCATAAAACGTCAATAGTTTCAATTGATGAAACAATATACTTGAAGGATGACTGTAAGACTTTCTTGTAATAATCCTTATAGCTCTTTTCTGTAGAATAAAGATAGGCTTAGTAATGGTTTTACATGCTTTTCCCCATACATCAACACAGTAGATTAGATGTGAGACTATGATGGTATTATACAATAGATACAAGGCTTTGTTATTCAAAAAATCCTTAACTTTGTAGAGCACTGCAATGGCTCTGGACATTTTAGTTTTTACTAAAGTAATGTGCTGTTTCCATGACAGTTTTTCATCAATAATCACACCTAGAAACTTTATCTCACTCACTCTACATATCTCAACATCATCAATTTTCAAGGGAACATCCTCAGTGATCTTTTTTTAAAATAAATATCTTATACTGTAATTAGTTTTATCAAGGTTCAATGATAACTTATTTAATGTGAACCAAGTTTGTATTTACAAACTCCTTCTTCATCAACCCAATCGTCTGTTCCAAGTCTTTACCTAAACAAAAGAAAAGTAGTATCATCAACAAAGAGAACACATTTAAGGCTATCAGATACCTCCACTAAATTGTTAATATATAAAATAAATAACTTTGGTCCAAGCACAGAACCTTGTGGTACTCCACATAAAACTCTTTTGAGGCTTGATCTTATCATCAATTTGTACAAATTGTTTTCTATTTTTCAAGTAATTGCTTATCCATTGCAAAGCTAGTCCTCTAATTCCATATTTTTCCAATTTATCACATAGAATGTTGTGGTCAATTGTGTCAAATGCTTTTTTTAAATCGACAAACATACTTATACAATGTTGCTTTTGATCTACAGCTGTTGAAACTTGTTCCATAAACTCCATAAGTGCAATGGATGTTGAATATTTCGATTTGAAATTTAATTTAATTTAGTTGAACTATAACACATATTATGTGTGTGTTAGAGGGTGGGCCCATCGATTTAGTGTAAACTTTAATAATCAAACTGAGGCTTTATTATGGACTGAAATATTTTGGAACTGCTGTAATTGTTTTTTTGTTTGTTTGTTTTTGTTTGAATTTAATACAAGTTACTAAAGCTCAAAACCTTAATTCCGTGTTGTTGGGTATTTCTAAGCATAAATACGTTTGAGTTTAAGGTTTTAACTAGCTCAGGGGCCCTTAACTACTTTACAGGGGTATAGGTGGGCCACAGAGATCACATGCAAACTCCACCCAGAAAGGTCGACGGCCAGGATTTGAACCGGTGACCTTCTCGCTGAGGCGCAGCAATTCTACCAACTGAGCCACTGTGCTCCTAATTACCCAGCAGTCACAGAAATAAAAATAAAAGCACATGCACAAGGATTAGTAAATCTACAGAGCAACGACTGAAGCTTTAACGTGGACGCTGGCATCCGCCAGCTGTTTGCACTGTGAACGTGACATCAGCTCCACATTTCATTAGGTGAATAAATGCAACGTGACGCTGCTCAGACTGTTTGGTGACTGACACAGCTACTTTCACTAACAGTCACCACAGTGTGTACAGTGAGCTCTATAAAAACCAGCACAGACATTAAAGGGATAGTCCAGCCAAATTTAAGTGATCAATGTAAGTGATCAACAGTAAGAACCTCATCAGTTGTGACCAGTTATGAAGCATGAGGATGCAGGTAAAAGCCTTTTAGACTTGTAGAACAATTCTACAAAAACTGACATGCTGGTGTGAAAGAATGATGCATTACTTAATACAGTAGTAAAACTTAACCACTTTACACAACACCATTGGTTTAGTTTGTCTCTGTCTTTGTAACCAAGCAATGTCTACGTGCGCAGTGTGCAGACTGTGTACGTGCTTTTTACAGAGGTCAAACGTTAAGGTTCTCTTGTCATTCATAACCACATAAAGTCGCATCTTCCGTGTGAAACTGTGCGGTAATGATCTCAGACATGTCGTGGTCAAAGGTTGCATGTTTACCACCCCAGGTGGGTGTTCAGGTTCAAAACCACACTGCTGATACATAGTATTTATAAAAAAAAAAAATAATAAATCTGTCTTGATTTGGAAAGTGTACTCCTGCAGTTTAAATCCCAAACATGGCAAAGGAAGGTGCAAAGTTGAGGATAACATTTTTTGGGAAATACAATGGGTCACGTGATTACCGCAGGATGGGAGTCACCTTTAATCTTACTCGCGTGACTGGGACTTACAGGGACGGTATGTGATAAAACGTTAATGGGAGCAGATGGGAGAAGGAATCAACCAATAGGACAAACAGACAAACAAACAAAACATAGGACAGGAGCCGCCATTTTCTAGTTTTCTTTCAATAAGCCTATACTGTCTTACAAGTAAAAAGAACTACATGGCCCAGAAGTCAACACTGCTTCCGGCCTCTGCTTTTCACTGAATTTCAAAGAACAGCAATGGAGAGTGCAAACATTAGTGGTGAAAGTGAGGTGGTAAAAATAGATTTGCAACACAAAGTCAGAAGTAACTATAAGCTCACAGAACTGGCAGGAAAGACTTAAATACTGTATTTTCCGGAATATAGGTTGCGGCTTTTTATCATTTTTGCATGCCCTGCGACCTATATTCAGGTGCAACCTATTTATGGCTTTTTATAAAATAAGCTGATTTGTAATCATTTATTAACAAAAATTAAACTGAGACACACTCTTACAATAATGTCAGCTAAAAATTTTTTTAGGTGTTTATCCTGCTAAAATTATTCATTTATTAAAGAAAAGTTCAGCTCAGACACATATTTGCTATAATTTTTATCAAACAAATAATTGTTTTTAAGTGTTAATCTTCTTAAAAGCCTTGCTGTGCGCTCCTGTGGCAGACATTTGCAGCAGAGCTAAACACGGTCCACATTTTGACGTAGGTGCGACCTATAATCAGGTGCGACCTATATATGGATTTTTACAATTCTTTGGCAATAATTGGACAATGCGACCTATATTCCAGAAAATACGGTAATGTTGAACTTCACGAGAGTGGAGTGTGGCGGTGTTAGCGCGCTGTACGCTGCTTGTAAAACGTGTTCAGTGCTGAGGAAACTGCCTCTGACAACAGAGATAACAAGAGAAACTGACTTTTGACTGAATCACCACTTGTCCTCTTCTTTTATAGTGTTGCTTAGATATCCCTTAGAAATTCAGATATTTTTAGTTTGATTGCTGCTGGAGTTAGAGGATGATATTTGTTCGGGAATCCACGGGTCACGTGATTCATGGGAGTCAACTTTAATATTATTTGCCTGATTGGGATGGGACAAGATTTTTTCTGTGGGAGTGGGACAGGAGTGAAAATCCACTGATGTGGACGACAAAATAATGTGCGCAGCATAGAATGCACTTTTACAAGTCATGCACACAAAACTATATCAAAGGACGATCACCCCCATTTGTAGCGGCGAATAGGTCACCATCTACCTACTAGCATGTTGAACATAACGTTATCAGCGTTATTATCGCTGTGAGTAGGCAACGTGTTTCCGACAA
Organism: Garcialebias charrua; assembly: GCA_038048925.1. Taxonomy (NCBI): domain Eukaryota; kingdom Metazoa; phylum Chordata; class Actinopteri; order Cyprinodontiformes; family Rivulidae; genus Garcialebias; species Garcialebias charrua. Next base: position 11,876 of record JBBPBX010091743.1, read on the forward strand.
CCCGGAAGTGTAGCGTTTTTGTTTTTTTCAGCTTATGTAACTGTTTTCCTCAACCTAACCTTAAACCTGAACCAGAGGACCAACCCTAAACCTAACCCCCTTACCCTTGTGCCTAAACCTAACCAAGACCCTAAACGTAACGCCAGAGGCTTTAGTCGAGACTTTAAGACTTTGCTAAAGATGGAGCCTGCTGTCATCGCTTGTAACGGTGACAACGTACCTTTAAATCTACTAGTAGGTACAGTAGGGGCATTCTGACCACTACGAATGGGGGTGATAACAGATGATAGCGCCTATTTGATAACATCCGAAGCGGGTGGACATCCATGTGACTGTTGGTGTAAGTGACTGAGTGCTGGTTCTTACCAGGGTAGAAGTCTTTGGATTTGGACAGCTTAATGGTGGCACCCGTCTCTTTCTGCAGTTGGACGATGGTCTGTCCACCCTTGCCTATTATAGAGCCAGCTGCATAGCTGGGGATCAGCACCTTCAGGAAGTACTCACCCTCCTCTGGGGGAGAAACGCACAGAGGGGGGAGAGGGCCACATCATGAACAGCAGCTCCACATATTATCATCCACACCTACAGTTGACAAACCCACCGCAACACAACATTAAATACTTTGACTCCCAGTATACTGAGAGAAGGGTGACAGGTTTTCGGTATGGAGGAGGGAAGGTATCTGCATCCAGACAGAGTATGAAGCTTTCAGGTTTTCTCTGAGACCCGTGGTATGTTCTGAGTCCTGTCCCAGTTTTCATGTGGAGTAAATGATGACCTCCTTTCCAGTTTGCAGAGATCTAATTTTAACTATTTTCAAGGATTTCTGGAATAAACACCCAGGCAAGCTTGGTGTTAGTAATCCTTCTTGACACACTAATGAAATAAAATCAAATAAATAATGAGACTTCTTTAGAATGTAAAAAATGTATCTTGAGCTAGAAAGTTACAACTGGATCATTAAAAGCAAATGCATGAACTCATCATCCAAGCAGCTCACGAACAACAATCCAGATTGATCTGCTGTAATTAAAAGACAAGTGGAGAACATATGGGAACCAATCCTGTGGATTTGTTCAGAAGGTAGAGCGCCAAAATGGACTAAAGCTCCTCCATTTTGAAATGGGCTTGTGTGGTTTAAAGTGGCTTTAAGCAGCTGGTGACTGACAGCATAGACATTTTACAGCTGGAGGATTTATTTCTCCAACAACACCAATTAGGAATAAATCAGCACCAAAGAATCCTTAAAAAAACACATCATTAGATCAGCACAGAGATTAGACCAAAACGTCATTGAACAGTTCGCCAACAGTGGCTAAAAGCTGCAGTTACAGGAGTGCGTCGCCTGGGAATGCCTAATGAAACAGAACGATCCCGTCCTGGTAAACACATGACTGGTGCACACAGAAGCACAGATGTAAATCACCACCTCTGGAGCTGATGTGGAGGCAATGACGTCATATTGCTTCTTTCCCAGCTGCCAAAAGGGTGACGTCAGCGGAGCGGCAATGTATCAAAGCACGGTCCACCTCTCTGTCACGATGTCTTCTGCCATATACCGGGGTACTGTCAGCGTGTTTTCTACCTTAAAGAGGACATCGAATGCAGGCGTGCTAAGACAGGACACGGAGGTGGATGGAGACCAACCTGTTGCCTCAGTGATGCACTCATTAGAATCCAAAGTGAGTGAACATGACACTGTGACATACGAGAATTTCACATTTCATCAGAGTCTCAGCATGTTTCATGCACATCGTGCAGATAATGGTTCTGACAAATATTCATTAACTCAGTGCCATGATTGTAGATGCAGTTTCACATTTCATCTGGAATAAATCAACATTATAGTTGAGATAATCCAAAAAACCCACATGAACTGATGTTCATCAACAAAAGCTTCTTAAGATGACAGATACTGGATGGATGTCAGCTTTTCAGAACAATCACAAAATACACACACACACACACACATACATATATATATATATATATATATATA
>JBBPBX010091746.1:0-13874 GCA_038048925.1 Garcialebias charrua
TGCCTCCTCATGTGAAAGTTACAGAGACTAAATACTGATCACTAATGAGAAAAGAGGAAGACACCTGTGGACAATTAAGAGGAGAATCAGGTGAGAAACACGTGACATCCTCACATAACCCCCCCTCCACGGATGTCTCACGACATCCAAAAAGAGGAATAAGGAGGAGGACTGGGACAGTGCCCATGGAAGAGCGAAGAGGATTTAGGTTCTTTTTAATTTACATTTTTTAATGCTCTCCAGCGCCCATGGAAGAGCGAGGAGAACCTGGCACAGCACCCATGGAAGAGCGAGAAGGACCCAAGGTCTACGGCACCTGCGCCCATGGAAGAGCGAGGAGGAACACCCATAGAGAGGGTTTTATGTTCTTTTTATTTTGTTTTTTTGTTTAGTTTAGTTTTGTTTGCTCCCAACGCCCATGGAAGAGCGAGGAGAACCTGACGCAGCGCCCATGGAAGAGCGAGAACAACAATGCACACAGAGGAGCACAGAGGAACCAGGACTACTTCTCCAGCACCCATGGAAGAGCGAGGAGTGCAGCACTACGTTACCCACTGGAAGACAGGAACGCCTCCTGTTGGGTCTTCTTATGATCTTAATTGAGCATTCTGTCAGGATCTGCACAGGAGCTGGATTTGCTGGAACGCCAGGGCCGGTTCAAGCTGGAATCAGGACCGGCCGACGTGGAAGGATGGACCCAAAGCAGGAGGACCAGGTGGCTCGGAGAGACAAAAATGACAATTAGTGAACTGCACTAACATCACACAGGATGAATTGCTGGTGAGGCAGCAAAAACTTACCAGGCCCCCAAAGGGGACCCTTGGTGCAGACAAAGCAGGAGCCCGTGGGAGAGCAGGTGGAGCAGAACAGCAGAATCATGACACCATGGATGTCACGGTTTTACTCAGAGCGTGTCAAAACCCAGTGGCGCAGACGGAAACCCAGGAGGAGGCAAGAGGTCATAAAGTAATACTTTTAATAACAACAAACAAAACGAGCTGTCGTGGCAGCAATACTCACAGGAACTGTAGCGTGACACAAACAGGATTCACCAGACTATACCAGACTATGCACCGACAATGAAATGAGACACAGACAGGGCTTATATACACACACAGCTATGACGAGACGTAATCACAGACACCTGGGGACAATCAACTAGAGACACAGAGCAGGACCGGAAAACTAAACCTGAAACATGAAAGTAACTAGGATGACAGAACTGGAGGTTAAACTAAGGGTGAATAAACATGAGACTACACTGGAAGGGAAACTAATAAACTAACAGACTAGGAACTGACTACAGGATGACAGAACTGGAGGTTAACCTAAGAGTGAATAAACATGAGACTGAACTGGAAGGGAAACTAATAAACTAACAGACTAGGAACTGACTAACAGGACAACATCACTGAAGGGAGCCAATCCTTACAATGGAAGGACAATGCTCAATTAACGTCATGTGCAAGGACTTGCCACTGCAGCCTCAGGAAAACAGCTCCTCCTCGTGTGAAGTCAGGAAACCAACTGTCAGGTTTTACAGGCAGGACGGAACCCAAATGCAGACAAGAACTCTCACAGGGAGCCAGGAGTTACAAAGAAGGTGTATTTAATGACAACAAAAATCATAAGGCTGACTGTGCAGCAAAAACACTTACATGCACTAGAGACCAGGGAACACAGGGGATACCAAACGATGCGGCTGCAATGACTGAGACACAGAACAAGGCTTATCCACCTTATTCCAAGCCCCCATGATGCCTTGCGCGAATTATGTGAACGACTTCCGCCGAAAGTTTTTTTTTAACTTTTTTTACACGCTAGCAACGCGCTAACCGGTTTTCGTCAGAGGTTTTAGGTCATAAAATATGTGGGAACACAAACGATCACAACTCAAATGTGGAGATATTGTTTTACCGCTACCTACAGCTGTTGAGGGGTGGGAGGACGACTTGAAGAAGTGGCCGAAAATAACGTACACTAGCATGTTTAGCTACTAGCATACTTAGCTACTTTGTTGACAGTTGCTTCAGATGGCGAAGCGATGAGCAATCTGAAAAGCTCTGAAGCTTATTAGTATCTTCACAGTAACAAGGTTGGTCCTGTTATGTTAAGAGAGCTGGGACACTTTCTTATTTACCTTAAGGCAAACACAGAGTCCAGTCTAAGCATTAAAAATCCACATCTCCAGGTCCAGCTAACAATGATGTTGCTTTGGACTTTTGAGCTGCAAGATGTTTATCTGGACACCAACTGAGCACCTGGAGCTTGACATTTCTTTTGACAAATACTTTACTGATTCACAAATGAAGCACCTTGAGAACTTTTAATAAAATACAGTAAATGAAAACAAATAATGAAATAGACAGGAAACGATCTTTAAAAACTTGATAATGACAAAAGTGACATTTAGATAGAAACAGTAGTTTAATCCAAAATTAACTGATATAGTGCACACAAAAACCTAACCTTGTAAGAAGGTTAACAGTCAACTATTGTACATAACAAATGAATCATTTTAGCAAATACTTTTCTAATGTAATATAGTTAACATTGCATCCTTTAAAAAACATGTTGAGTTGTGTTACGTTTACAGCAAGTACACCAGTACTGTACATGTTTGAGAAAAATGTTTACATTTAATGTCTTCTCACTTCTCACTTGAAATAAGCTGGCATCCTTTGCGTGTGAATGCTGGAACGATTACATTGACACACCACACTATTGCAGCAGGTCCCTCACTGTGAAACCACGATCACCCATCACCTCATCTCCAGCACGCAGATAGTCCAGAAACCCAGAGTTCTGTGTTATATACCTGTCACTGCATTTACCACCATAAGCATCTGAAATAAACATGATTATTCCAGAGGGAGAAACAGCCAATAAATATTTCACAGTGTTATTTGCATGTATGATTCACTTCTGGAGTCCAAGTTTTTAGCTTTCTGCAAAACATGTTGCTTTAATTGTTTCACGGGGCAACCATAGAATAAGGTTGTTGGTTTGTTCTGACATTATGTCAATCCACATTCCAACAGTCATGCTGCATGTGACTGGTGGTGTTGAGCAGCTCCACACTCTCATCAAGCCCATCTGAAAGTAAAAGTACATTATATAAACATTAGGGTCCATTTATGAACACACACACACACCTAGATTATATATATGTAAATAAACGCACGCACACACACACACACACACACACACACACACACACATAACTTACCTATGTCCACATTGGGGACGCATGTTTTAACTCCCTACTTTAGGGGACACCCCTTTCTGAATGGTTTAGGGACAAACTGCTAAGTGATTTTTTTTACTCTAAATTTACTGAAAACAAAGGTCACCTGAAAATTTTGTTTAAATCATTTTTTGATAAAATTGTTTTTTACCCTCACATTGGGGACCGGATAATTTTTTCATCCACTTTGGGGACTTGAGTTTTACACAGATACACAAACTGATTAAAGTCACCTTTGGGGACCTTATATCCATTTGGGGACTTCAGATTTACATAGATACACAAACTGATTCAAGTCACCTTTGGGTACCTTATATCCATTTGGGGACTTTAGATTTACACAAATACACAAACTGCTTAACGTCACCTTTGGGAACCTTGTATCCCTTTGGGGGCTTTAGATTTACACAGATACACAAACTGATTAAAGTCACCTTTGGGTACCTTATATCCCTTTGGGGACTTTAGATTTACACAGATACATAAACTGATTAAAGACACCTATGGATACCTTATATCCCTTTGGAGACTTCAATTCAATTCTGTTTATTTAAAAAGTCCAAATCACAACAAAGTTGTCTCAGGACACTTTACAAGAACATTCATATATGTAGAAAAGCAGCTTAGTAAAGGTCTATTTCTAAGAAAGTTTTACATAGGTTTACACAGATACACAAACTGAGTAAAGTCACCTTTGGGTACCTTAAATCCCTTTGGGGACTAGTCATTGTTTCATATACATCCATTTCAAAACATATGTAATATGAACAAAACAGTGTACTGCAAATATGCAACCTTGTATTAGTTTATATTGATCTGGCTGGTTGTTCTTGACTTTTGAATTGGGGAAACCTTGTTCAAAACAACCCAAAAATAAATGCTGCACAATATACTGTATGAGCAGCAATGCAAATGTGAAGACATACAGAAAGTACTCTAGATCATCAATATTAGAATTTCCTTTTATCTTTTCTAGCTCTATTGTTTAGCTTTGTGCCAAAAGTAGTTTTTTTTTACCTTAATTTGGTTCAGTGGTCTGTTATCCAGCCTGAAGTTAGATAATCTGCACAAACTTAAAGACCATTGTTTAAACCAATTCTGAGCCACTTCTGTTGATGTGTGATAAACTCTGTTTTAGTTCACAGTTGGACCTCTGACATTGATGTTTTCCATTTTACTTCTGCTTAAGTATAGCACTTGCATAATATTTTTTTATTGAATATATGTTAACAAGATGTTTCCCCCTCCCAAAAAAATCCCCCCAAAATATTTCTCTATATCCCATCCATCCCATCCATCCATTTTCGTCCGCTTATCCGGGGTCGGGTCGCGGGGGTAGCAGCCTAAGTAGGGAGGCCCAGACTTCCCTCTCCCCAGCCACTTGGAGCAGCTCCTCTGGGGGAATCCCAATGCGTTCCCAGGCCAGCCGAGAAACATAGTCCCTCCAGCGTGTCCTGGGTCTTCCTCTGGGTCTCCTCCCGGTGGGACATGCCCGGAACACCTCACCAGGGAGGCGTCCAGGAGGCATCCTAACCAGATGCCCGAGCCACCTCAACTTCAATTTCTCTATATCACCCTCTTGAAATAGATTTTTCTTCAATAAATGAAAATCATAAATAAATGTATTTTCCTCTGATATAAATTCTTCCTAACTTTTAGTAGTTTTTTTTTAACTAGAGACCAGCCTATTGGATTTTATGGACCAGCTTCTGGCTAAAGATGATTGGTTAAACATGTCAAAAATATTTTCCCAAAAGATTTAACAAATTTATAGTCTTATTTCAGATTTGTTTAGTATTAAATCATGTGAAATTTGAGACAATGTCAGCCCAAGAAATACACACAGAAGAAAAATAATTCCAACAAAAAATGATTAACTTTTTTACTAACAATTTCAGAACTCTATTGAAACACTCTGCAATTCAAATAAACATTGGAAAAGAGCATGAATCATCAGGACAGGCTTTGGGCAACAAAAATACACCTTCAATGGGCTAGTGTGTTTTGTGTTCAACATATTAATTTCAAGTATTACATCAAAACAAAAACTTAAATCATTATTTGGTACACAATTCAATCTACACATTCAATGTTTGATGCATTTTTTTAAACCTCAGTCTAATGTCAGTCCTTAAGCGTATGGGATTCTGCAATGATACAAGTGTCTTCACTAACAAATTAAAAAGATAACTGTTGAGGTAATTTTCAATAAAATTGTTATGAATAGTTAGCACCTTATCAACTGTTACATCTGTCATAGAGCACCAAGTATGAAGAACATATATGTCTTTGTCCAGGCTATACTAATGGTTAACAAACAAGTTTTTATTCTATAAGATGTAACCAGAGTAAATTTCTCCATTCCAAGATCTCCATTCCTATCAGAATAATTTTGTTATATTACAATAGTATTTTCCCCCTTTACATTTTATTATTATTATCTCAAGAAGTAATTTCTTAAAGATTTTTTTATTGTTAATTATTTCATTAATTTCAAACATTTATTTTTGGAAAAAAGTCCTCTTTTCTTTGATTCTCTTGAGTAAAAAGAAAACCAGCAGGAACAAACATCATTCAATGTGTTTGTTCTAGCATGGTTTCTTTGTCACCTGACTGGTAGCAGTATGCAACCATCAGTATCTCATCAAATCAGCTGGTGCTCATCAGGCAAGGTGGGAGAGGCTTTACAGTTGCTGCTGCAGGAGAGGCTTCAAGTTGTTTGTAAACCTCTCTCTAATGCTGTTTGCCACATGTGATGACATGCCTCTCAACTCTTACATGTGTATTTGTGGGACAGAAACCTTCTGCTGATTATGTGTTTTAACCGTGGGAACTGGTGAGTGTTTTGTTTGTTGTCTGGAGCTGGCAGAGTTAGTGCTGGTCTCCATGTAATTGTTTGGGCTCTGTGTTAGTTCAGTGCTAATGCTAACAAACTTTTTTGAATATTCTTTGACATCATCTTGAAGTAATTAACTGAAGGTACATTAAATGGTGGAATGCTATTTTGTACTAATGTGAAATATTGAGAATCTAATGTTATTTGATTTTTGAAAAGTACTCAACTGAGTTTAATTATATTTATAATCTAAACTTAATTACTATAGTAAAGATGGAAAAGCATGTACAAGTATTGATTATATTTATGAAATGATTTTGATGTTGATAAAAACCCAGGGTTATTTATTAAGAGGTCTGCTTTATACAGGCCAGGTTCCTGATTCTGAAGGCTCCTGATTCCGAAGGTTCCTGATTCTGATGATCCTGATTCCGGATCGTGTCTGTTGTCGAGCTGACCAGACTGGCGAGCTACCCTATAATGAACCAGGAGAACTGTTGAATTCCCTCAACTCCTTCCAGTCTGGTAGGAGATGTTTAAGCCTACAACCACATCCACATTTTCCTCTGGACTGAACTGAATTGGATCCTTTCCAACAATCCATCTTACTCCCATCAAGGAGTTGAACTGTGAACATTTTTTCCCATGGCTATAAGAAAAGAAAAACAATTGTGGAGAATTCATGGTTTCAAGTACTTGTTTGTATGTATAGATTTTGTAAATATTGTATAATATAATTCACTTTCTTGGCACTATAAGGTTGTCTGTGTGTTTTTACAAGGTACCACTTCCCTCTAGCAGTCAAACCCAGACTCTTCTGATTTAACTATCTCATTAACCAACTCAAATACCCATATATGTTATGTATACATGCTACAAAAACAACTTTCTCAAAAACAACACACTGGTGTCAAAGAATGCTACTTACCTAATATTAACCCTTTATATTTTTGGAGGGTCAGTCGGATAGTCGAACCTCGGATTCAGGAGGAGCAATGTGGTTTTCGTCCTGGTCGTGGAACACTAGACCAGCTCTACACCCTCAGCAGGGTCCTGGAGGGTGCGTGGGAGTTTGCCCAACCAGTTTAAATGTGCTTTGTGGACTTGGAGAAGGCATTCGACCGCGTCCCTCGGGGGGTTCTGTGGGGGGTACTCCGGGAGTATGGGGTACCAGGCCCTTTGATATGGGCTGTTAGGTCCCTGTACGACCGGTGTCAGAGCATGGTCCGCATCGCTAGCAGTAAGTCAGGCTCATTTCCGGTGAGAGTTGGACTCCGCCAAGGTTGCCCTTTGTCACCGATTATGTTCATAACTTTTATGGACAGAATTTCTAGGCGTAGCCAAGGTGTTGAGAGGATCCGTTTTGGTGGCCTTAGAATCGCTTCTCTGTTTTTTGCAGATGATGTTCCACACATGTTTTGCAGATGATGATCCTATTGGCTTCATCAGATCGTGATCTACAGCTTTCGCTGGAGCGGTTTGCAGCTGAATGTGATGCGGCCGGGTTGAGGATCAGTTCCTCCAAATCCGAGGCCATGGTCTTGAGCCGGAAAAGGGTAGCATGCCTTCTCCGGGTCAGGGAGGAGGCCTTGCCCCAAGTGGAGGAGTTTAAGTATCTCGGGGTCTTGTTCACGAATGAGGGAAAACTGGAGCGTGAGATCGATAGGCGGATAGGTGCAACGTCCGCAGTGAAGCGGGTGATGTACCGGTCTGTCGTGGTGAAGAGAGAGCTGAGTCAAAAGGCGAAGCTCTCAATTTACCGATCGATCTACGTTCCCACCCTCATCTATGGTCATGAGCTCTGGGTTATGACCGAAAGAACGAGATCTCGGATACAAGCGGCTGAAATGAGTTTTCTCCGCAGGGCGTCTGGACTCTCCCTTAGAGATAGGGTAAGAAGCTCAGTCATCTGGGAGGGACTCTGAGTAGAGCCGCTGCTTCTCCACATCAAGAGGAGCCAGTTGAGGTGGCTCGGGCATCTGGTTAGGATGCCTCCTGGACGCCTCCCTGGTGAAGTGTTCCGGGCATGTCCCACCGGGAGGAGACCCAGAGGAAGACCCAGGACACGCTGGAGGGACTATGTTTCTCGGCTGGCCTAGGAACGCCTTGGGATTCCCCCAGAGGAGCTACTCCAAGTGGTTGGGGAGAGGGAAGTCTGGGCCTCCCTACTTAGGCTGCTACCCCCGCGACCCGACCCCGGATAAGCGGAAGAAAATGGATGGATGGATGGATTTTTGGATGACACCATTTTGTTAATAAAGTTTGTCATTTTATTCTCAGCTGGTGTCCATGTTACTATGCAAATGTTTATGTGTAGAGCATAGATAGACCATGCATTTACTACTGGTTGCTGAATATATTATTCTGCCAGAAGATAAGTACATTTAGTTAGTCCTAAAGTTTACTCAGTCAGATCGATAAGTTTGCTGCCTCATCATTGTAGGCAAATAGTTTGTGCTCAGCACACAAACTGAAAACAGATAAACTAAAGGTTCACACATAGCTCTGCGTACATCTGTACGCGTGTCCGTAGGCATGTACTGTACGTAGCCAGTTCATCCCCATACCTCAGCATACGTTCTCACGTTCATTCTCGCATTTTCGCACCAAATTCTTGACATCATTTGAGCAGCTGCAGCGCAGAGCGTTTACCTACGGGAAAAATTGAGGTTGCTGATTGTCATTTGTAGACATGCCTACTGATTTGATTGACAGATCGGGGGAGGCGCGAGCTGGCAGCTGCAGCCACAGCGGTGTTCTGTGTTTATATGTTATTTAAAAGTCCTAAAAAAATGGAGCGCTGGTCGTGCAGCCCACACATCAGACCAGCACACCAGAAAATCTGCAGAACCTCCCGCAGCCACGATGGACCCGAGTTTAATTCGCTCGTGACAAATTTGTTCATTTCTCATCATTTCAGTCATGGAGTCGACGGAAGAGAAATCAATCACTGACTTTTGGCAAAAAAACTAAAGAAAAAGCCAGATCAGGGATGAAAAAGGGGGATTTATTACATTTGTGTCGCATACAAAACAGTCCGGCACCGGACTGCTATGTTCCAGGGACCCCCGAAACACAAATATTACCATCAAAATAGATAAGCACACATAGTTTTACACCCCGAACCCAACCGTCTTGGTCCCGTTGCTCAACGTGGCCCCTGAAAAAAGATGGCCCCGTAGGGGTCCCAGGCCCCTGGCTCTGACATATGTTAAAGAGGGCCCCGAGACGTGAAGATCCATGTATGCTTGGTGGAAATCGGACCGACGGTTCAAAAAATGTCAACCCTAGATTTTTAGGGTTTTTCTAGCTTTTGGGGGGCCGCTACGGGGGACCCAAGGGCCCGAGGCGCACGGGACCAAGTCCCCCGCGTTCGTCTTGAGCCCGAGATCAACATACTCAAAAATCAACCTCCTAGCACTTTTCTAAAAAAAATGAATTGGGATAGTCATCAGAACATTGCAAAACACTCTGTTGGAATTCGAACCTTACCCCATTTGTGACCACAGGCTGGAAACATGAAAAAACAGTTATGAAAAAAAAGACAAGATGGATGTGTTCCACCCTCCCCCCAATGTTGACACCTCAAATCTGGGGTCCCTAACCGCTTTCGGCCCCGAGTTAGGAACTTAAACACTTTTGGCCCCCAAAAACTGCCTTTTCTGAACATATTTTGTAAATTTGGACCCCTTCCCGTGCACGTACGTGCACAAAACTTTCACACTCTTTTAGGGCTTACTCCATATACATGTGATTCAAATCTGGAGTATCCAGGACTTCGGGGTCCTGAGTTATGAATTTTCTTCTTTAACCCTATTTTTCACAAAAAATACACCTGACCGGCATTTGCGGGGTTGTTTGGGGGTCTTACGGTGCACGTAGGAAGGCCAAATTTTCAGGGTAGATGCGGCCTATCCTGATCTACATCTCCAGCAAATTTGGTGCAGTTCCTTGCTTCCTTCAGGGAGATACAGGCTGCAGAAGGTGTAAAAAAAGGGTGGGAATTGTCCACAGGCCTCCGTTTGTTCAAAAGTTAATTAAGGTACCTTAACTTTGACCTAGCACCACCAAATTCACAGGATCTCTTAAGCACAAGCCTTTCTACCAGATTCTATAGTTATGTGGCTCTGGTCTATTCCTGTGGCCCGTGGCAGCCCCATGAACACAGACCTAAACGCAATGTAAGTCAATGGGCAATGTAAGTCAATGGGCCTACAGCTCCAAGTTTGCGGGTTAATTGTGGGGCAGAGGAAGGGGTCATCAAGACGAGCTCATTCTTAAACTACACCACTCTGTTTATGCAGTCCAGTGCAGCGAGGACTGTCCAGACTTATACATTGGAGAAACGAAACAGCCCATCCACAGAAGAATGTCTCAACATAGGAGAGCCTCCTCCTCTGGACAAAACTCAGCTGTTCACCTCCACCTCACAGACTAGGGACACTCTTTTGAGGACCAAAATGTACATATTCTGGACCGAGAACACAGGTGGTTTGAGAGAGGTGTGAAGGAGGCGATTTATGTAAAAAGAGAGAAACCATCGTTAAACAGAGGAGGAGGTCTAAGATTTCAACTTTCAAAAACTTATGGCGCGGCCCTGGGTCTGGTTCCCAGGCGTCTCACACCTGATGAGAACAGAGGAGCTTTGTTTGTGAATTAGACCAACAAAGACTTTGACAGGTCCCTGCTATCAATGGGTGAAGTGTGACTTGTCATTTCACATACAGTAGGATGTGTGTGTGTGTTCTGTAAGCTCTGTTTTCACACACTGAACTTTGAATGGGTCACAGGTACGTGTTATCCCAAGTATGTGGGGGTGTTAGTTTCCAATTTAAATATGTTGGTGCGTGTCAATGGCTTGTCCTGTTATAACTGCTTCCCCTGACTGTCTGCTAAACTCAATTGATAAAGCTTTTCGGATGAGAAGCGAAACGTCTTGTTTGTTACAAATAAAGTCCAGTTGTTCTGTATTGAACGCCTTTTTTGATTTTATCATGTCCTGGACGACTGAGAATCTTCACCAGCATATGACTAATTAATCTTTGGCACAAGCCATTCTCTTCAAGGCAATGATCCGGTTTCGGACGTAATTTTTTACCCCAGTCCAGTTTCTGTCCTTGAGTGCATTTGGTTCTGCCTTGATGCACTGAAGGCAGTGTATTTTCTGAGGTACCTTGCATGTGTGGATGAAATTCATCATGTGTCTTTCAACTGCACAAACCTCTGTGTCTTCACACTTACATTTAGCATTCCCCCGGTTGCCTGTGATGAACAAATGTAAAGACCATAATATTAAAAAAATTCATCCATCCATCCATCCATTTTCTTCCGCTTATCCGGTGTCGGGTCACGGGGGTAGCAGCCTAAGTAGGGAGGCCTAGACTTCTCTCTCCCCAGCCACTTGGAGCAGCTCCTCTGGGGGAAGCCCAAGGCGTTCCCAGGCCAGCCAAGAAACATAGTCCCTCCAGCGTGTCCTGGGTCTTCCTCTGGGTCTCCTCCCGGTGGGACATGCCCGAAACACCTCACCAGGGAGGCGTCCAGGAGGCATCCTAACCAGATGCCCGAGCCACCTCAACTGGCTCCTCTCGATGTGGAGAAGCAACGGCTCTACTCCGAGTCCCTACCGGATGACTGAGCTTCTCACCCTATCTCTAAGGGAGAGTCTAGACACCCTGCGGAGAAAACTCATTTCAGCCACTTGTATCCGAGATCTCGTTCTTTCAGTCATAACCCAGAGCTCATGACCATAGATGAGGGTGGGAACGTAGATCGATCGGTAAATTGAGAGCTTTGCCTTTTGACTCAGCTCTCTCTTCACCACGACAGACCGGTACAGCACCCGCTTCACTGCGGACGCTGCACCTATCCGCCTATCGATCTCACGCTCCAGTTTTCCCTCATTCGTGAACAAGACCCCGAGATACTTAAACTCCTCCACTTGGGGCAGGACCTCCCCTCCGACCCGGAGAAGGCATGTTACCCTTTTCCGGCTCAAGACCATGGCCTCGGATTTGGAGGAACTGATTCAGTTTATCTAAAACACAGATGGCATACACTACTTCAGAACACTGCAAAAGCTTTGTATAAAAATATTTGATTTATGTTAAGCAAACCCTCACCCTACATTAGATTTAGAATGGGTTTGGAAACAATTTTTAAAGAAATTACTGGAACTGCAGTCAATAGGTAGAAAGAAAGAATTGTTGATGAAGATGATTGTCATCATTGATGCTTCTGTCTGGTATCAGTTTTATTGTAATTTTTCTCTTAAGAATTCAGTTGCAGCTCATATGAGGCAGAGGGGTGACATCATGCTTGCAAAATGTAATATGTTTGCATATTTATACTATTTGTTTTTCCATTATCTGAGGGTGACAGTGGTAAGGAAAAACTCCCTCATGAGGAAGAAACCTTTAGCAGAACCAGGCTCAGGACAAGTAGTATCTACTTTAACCAGTTGGGTTTAGTAATAACAAGGAGGAGGAACAGATACACAATGGCAGATCAAGAATCACATGATATAAATAGTATCAAATGATAACTATTCAATTTTACAAGATACAAGATACAAGATACAAGAAGGTTTATTAACATTGCATCAATTTTCACCGATACAGCGTAAATATGTAATTGCAGTCATCCAGGAGAGAGTATAAGTGCAATAAGCTGCAGCTTATCAAAACACATGACATGTTTATCAAAACACATGACATGTTTATCAACACATGATATGTTCATAGCGCGGCCGCTCTCATCTGTCCCCAGATGAAGGTCAAAGGTAGGAAAACAGGTCAAGACACGGGGTTTTATAGCGTAGATATTAAAAAAAGATGAATCACGTTTTGTCTTCAAGACACCGCGTGATCCAGTAAAAACCATATCTTAAGCACATTTAGTTACAGTAACATATTGCATGTTGAGAGAGATGGGCCGAGGCAGGGAGGTTTCTGTCCATGACACATTCCGGGGACTCCGATAACGGTCATAGGAAAGTTCTCCGGGGGGAGGGGGGGGTAAGCAGACAAGACAGAAGACAGCTGTGTTTTCCACAGTATGCACGTCAGGAGAAATTAGATATCCAGCCCGTCCAAGGCTGTTTCCAAGGGAGTCAGATAAGAATTTATAAAATATTTTCACATCAGGCAGACACTAATTTATTGCAGCCTTCAGTCTGTGAGGGCAATTCTGTCCAAATATCCAATTCGGGACTTTTTCCACTGATCCAGCTCCGACCTCCGATGTAAAACCACAGCGACCCGAGTCCTGAAAACCAAGGGTGACCAGCTCCCCCTCAGAAAGAGCTCTCACACAGCTGAGTTCTGATGTTTGACAGCGAACAGAGTCCACAGACCAAGGGTGATTCTGTACACCTCCCGGATAGGCTCGCACACAGCTGCTCGAGGTCATAGCGCAGACCAGACGTCGGGTGCTTCAGTCATAAGTCCTGCTGAAGTCCCCCTCTTTTGCGATAGACCAGTGCTCCACAGCGCCAAAAAGTGAAGCGCAGCCATCGTACTCCAATATAATATAATCCAAGATTAATCACCTCCCAGAGCATTCCCAGAAATCCACGGAAACCCTCACGGAATCCGTGCGTTCCTCCGTCACTCTGTGCGGGTGGAAAGGCTCCCCTGTGCCTTCTTCTGTGGGGATCTTCTTTGTAGAATCGAATGCCCAGACCTCCAATCCATCTTAATTTGCGTTCGAGGTGCGTTCCTGTGGAGCTGCCAGCAGCAGGGGGGGGGAAGATGGGAGAGGGAAGGAGAGCGTCTGCCTCTGACGAGAGCCAAG